>JAUTBQ010162668.1:0-12519 GCA_032361185.1 Lepetodrilus ovalis | reverse complement strand
ATGATGACTATCACAAATGAATGTAGTTTACATTTATTACTCAAATATAGTGCTACGTGCTCATAAAAATCTGTGATAGTATGCCTTTAACCTAACCTACTTCTACTGGTTATACCTGAGACTTCTATGTGGGCACTATTTCTAGGTGTAATGAAGGGTTCATTTGATAAGGTTATTGATACTTAATATACTACTTATATAGTATGTCAGTGTATACCGTGGTACATGTGGGCTAAATAGGGTATAATAATGATCAAATACAAAGGTTAACTGATTGTAAAATTTGAGATGTATTTAATATTGCTCATATCAACCTACATCTATGGTGTAAGTTTTTTCAAGGAAGTCATCATTGATATCTTGCCAACAGAAATGATTGTCTGTGAAAAGTTAGCAAAAGTATACAAGTTTGCATGATTTAACCCTCTCCCTGTAGGAGTATCTACTAACACAGCTCTTTAGGGCATCTCCGATTGCCTGCAGCAGGGAGAGGGTTAAATGAGGTGAGTGTAGGGCCATTTCCACCACAATACACTCATGCTTGCATATCTTGTTACATATTGTTTGCATTAAGACATTAACATATTAGAAACATATATCTTTTTAAAAAGAAGGTATAATTAAAGGTACCCATGACTCCATCTTAACTAAATTATTGCTTGAGGTCAAAGTTGCCTGAGGTCAGGGTCAATTGAGGTCACTGCCAATCAAGGTCATTAGCCACTAGAACCATTATTCATATTAGCGTAAATGATGGCATAGAACCTATGCTGTGGAGATCCACTAACAGACTGGTAAATTCCTGCTTTGTTGTTTCAGTGTAATTGCACCAGTTCTTGACAACCATGAAGTCTGTTGAAATGGCTTGGAACGACTTGTAGCGCCAAATGAATTTCTTTCATGGTATTCATCTTCAGGGTTCCTTTTGTTTTCGTCTATGGTGGTAATGATATTTCCATTGTTGTAGCATTTGTTCCGTCATTATGTGTTGACGCAGTGTCAGTATACACAACAGCGGTGTTCAAAACCCATTGGTGCAAGCACATCAGCACATCATAGTGTGAATAGCCACTGTGTGATGTGCTCCATCTTTTGTTGGTCTCTACCAGGTAGCACAGTTGGTAGTGTGTCAGACTACAAATTTCAGTCCGAGTTTGAATCCCAAGATGGTGATTTTTCACATGGTGAACAGTGACCATTAACATACATGTATTTAGTGAATAATTGTCTTCCTAGTTACTGTTATCATACTAGACTGATCAACATGATAATTAAATATCTGTGCGTTATTAGTTTTATATACCGTTAATTTTATTGAGATTGATACTGCACAGTTGTCTCCCTTGGTTTTCATGCACCAGCCAGGATGTGAGATTTGTGTGTATTCCCACGCTAACCACATCACTGAAATCCTGTGTAAGATAATTTAGAATTATTTTTTTTAATTAATTAATTTAATTAAATATTAATAAATAAAAATTCTCACACACTCCAATGACGTGCTATTTGCCATATCGAAATTCCTTACCTATCCATTTTTTCTCTCGCTCATAGCAAGTTCTAAGTTCTAGCTTAGGAAAAGTGCTATGAACTCCTCATACACTCAGACACTGGATATAATTAGCTTCCTGCTACAAGACATGCCCCCTTGAATTTATGTGATATTTCAGACATGAGGAAATCAATTTAGCACCACAACCCAACTCCCCGGCACCCCACCCCTCCAACCCCGCCCCTCAATTCCTCCCCAAGTCAACAAAGTGCACATATGTGTTAAATTTCCATTCATAGGCTCATTCTCATTGAAGGTGACTTTAATTGCTGTTTAACAGTTGAGGAATAGGTTTTGCTGTTGTTGCTAATTTTCTTGCGCATTTCTTGGTGATGAATTTTTTATTAATGTCATAGTTTATGACAGAAAAAAATACTTTTCAGTGATTCTGTAATCCACTTAGAATACCAACTTGTAGGACATAGGAGTGTCACAGGATGATACTGGTCTATTTCTGCGAAATAATATAGCTAGCACAGTGGTGTGTGTGCCAGGTTACAAAACCAGGTTCAGAGTTTGAATCAAGTTTCTTTTCTGGAAAATAGCTGCACATGCATCTATAGATGAATGGAGTGCAATTAATATCTATATTAATGTGCAGAATTTACAGTTTTGATCCTTGGTTTGTCAGTACCAGGTTTGAATACATTTACATACATATCTCAGATTTTTTTCCCACCAATAGCAAGTCAGCACATTCTCAGTGACATACTGTTGCAAATTTTACACCAAAATCCAACTCACATGATCTTCTATAGGAGTGATTTGTTAACTCATACTAGCTTCAAATTTACTTAGCTTTTAACCAAATATTTCCGTTGACACAGAACACGTCTATGACTTGACCTATATGTACATTACTCAGTAGCCATGTCAATATTTGATACTGTGTTCAGGGAGGAAAAGAATAACATATTTGAAATTATGCGTCTCCACCTACAGTGTTTGTATGATTAATCGGACACATACACCCGTATCACCACAACATTGGCATAAGAAATACAAGTCTTGATAACAAGACTTTCAGGATCAAGCCAAACACAGAAAAGCCAATCTCTCCCGGGATCGTGTAGGTATTGTTTTCGTAAAGGCTCGCCTTCAAGGCGAGAGAGGGGAGAGGATAGAAAACGCTATGGAAGTGATCTTCGGCTCCTGATTGCGAAGTTCCAGTGGAGATTTCACGAGAACTTTGTCTGCAAGCTGGGAGACGAGAACAGATCACAAGCAAGGAGATGGGAACAGATCGCGGAGAAAAGGAGAAGAGAACGCATCTTTGAGCCGAGAACACATCACAGAGATGCTCATAGAACCAAGATGTGCAGATGTACTCAGGAATCCATCCCATTTCATCGTCTGACACCTCTGTTAATAGATGCCGAAGTTGTTCTGTCAGTCGCAGGAATTTTTTCTTTCCATTCCTGACACTCGGAGTAAAAACCAGACTGTGGTTTCCTTTAGTACTGGAGTGTGTTTTTCACTGGTAGATAACGCTGTTGAAATTCAACTGGGGGCTTACTGTACGGCGGTGGGCCCGAGAACAATGGTACTAGAGACTAGATAGAGATCGAGGGAGGGTGACGGGACGGGGTGGGGTGGGGTGGGGTGGGGTGGGTGTAAAGGGGAAGCTGCAGAAGAACAACGGTACCAGTGACAAGAGATAGAGATCGAGGGGGTGGGGAGCGGGTGGGTGGGGGATGGTGGGGGTGGAAGAGCGGGAGGTTGGTGGTGTTGTCAGTCAACACGAGGCTGCACTCGTATCTGCTCGGTGTTGCTACATTAAATACCGGGTCACGGATATCACTGATATCTGACATCTTACACCAGTACACCACATCAAGCAGTTGTTCTGCCGAGGTTGGCAGAGTTCTATGACTAGTATACGACTACATCTACGGCCCGACTAGGACCATTAATCACAAAGTCATGCCGAGTCATCAATTTCCGCCTTACTTTATATATTGCATATGATGCCAAGTGGCAATTTTCTTTTATAGTTCCCGCAACATTGTTACAAAATAAAAATGGGGCCAGTTAGTGTGAATTTTATTGAATCTGACACCAAAATCTAATGCTCTGATTTGAACCCTATTTATAAGATTTTTTCTGTGGTGAAACGGTTCCAGGTTCTAAGTTTGAAATTCACCCGATACACCTTAATTTTTTATGTACCGTATTTCCCCGTGTATAATACACACTTTTGTACCCCTAAAACAGACCTCTCACACGGGGGTGTGTATTATTCATGGCAACACGATTCTAAACTTTGTTTTCAAGATTAATTCTAAAAATAGACATTTTTGGGGGTGAATATTTATATTAGAAAATAAAATACAATATAGGAAAAGTTAATGAAAATTTTATTGAATCCAAAATGTAATGTCTTCAGTTACTACCAGTTTTGAACCGATTACATAATTGTGGGAAATGTCTCTGTACCTGGTTTTACCCACTTGAGGTATCTTCTGTTTTATGTGTTTACAATAACTGTGTTATATATCATGTATACAGGAAATAATAATAATGTTTTGCTATGTCTGTTTTAATGTGTTTATATACAGTTTTGCAGTGTAATTGCATATCTCATCTTTTTTTTACCACTGCCATAAGGTGTACAGAGGACCAATGATGGTGTAACGGCACTTTAATTATTATTATTATTATTATTATTATTATTATTATTATTGTTATTATTGTTATTATCATTATTATCATTATTATTATCATTATCATTATCATTATTATTATTATTATTTATTTACTTATTTAAGCAATTTTCTATTTAACAGACTGAATGCTACGTTTTATGTATTTCTTTCAGACAAAGCCAGTAGCATTCGCCGTGAGGACCAACGTGTCTTACGATGGATCTATTGACGATGATTCGCCGGTCCACGGCTACGCGGTATCATTTGGGGTCAAGGACTTTCTCCATATCAAAGAAGTAAGTCATGTGTATGATAACTCATCTCCATATAATTATATCGTAGATCCTAGCAAATGGGTGAAATATTATTGCAGCAGTTGATTGAATTGTTGCTTTACGTCGCAGCGGGAATATCTCACCCATAGGTGACAAATTGCAGCAACGTTAAACTTCAAATCAATCACTGACTTAACTGTATGTGTAATTTTATCATATCATATTAAATAATAAATGGTCTAACAATATTTTTCCGGAGCCAAAGGTCACGAGTTCAAGTCCCGCCGCCGGGGGCTTGGGCATCAATGTTTGGGGAAGTTACATTTCTGACTCGATATTGATAGGATGCGCAATACAGATTTCATCCTTGGTCTGTCAGTACCAGCCGGTGCTTGCAGGTTTACTGCAACATTCAGTGCTACGGATGTTGCAGGTTTCCTCCTGCCCTAAACCACAAGTCATGATATTAGTGAAAGATTCTAGAAAGTGACTCTAAACCCCATTTAAAAAACAATCATAAAATGGCGAAATTACAATTGTCTGTTTGCCATAGCTGGTGTATTCGGGCGTTCATTTTCCATGGCTTTTCTGCAGAAATTCAACAATGACTGGTGGATTGGCCGTCTGGTGAAGGAAGGATGCGATGTCCGTTTTATTCCCAGTCCCGCCAAACTGGAGAATCTCAAGCTGCAGCCCGGGACTGGTGGCCGTGCTGGCAAACTCTACACAAGGTGAGCTACCGCGCTGACCTCCTGACCTCCTGAACTCTTATGTCTTAAGTGCCAATACCATAATTACTCTAATAATTCAAACACCTAAATAGTCCAAATTCCTTTTGCAAACCTAAAAATACGAACGTGACCATTAAAAAGTACAAACGTGACCATTTAGACTAGAATCTATTTCAAATCTTAATTTTCTAAATATTTGAACACAGTAATTTTTCAAATTTTCATTTTACAAAAGAAATATTTAATTTACCATTTTAATTACAACAGTATTTTATTCTTTAATATGGTTGTCCCTAATTATACGAAAACAGGTCATTTTAAATTTTTATCTTTTTCTAATAATTTGAATAGCTATAAATTCGATTATCTTCTCTTGTTCGAATTATTAGAGTGATTACGGTAGGTCGCATACTGGAGCCAATCAGATTGAAGGAGGAACTACTATTTAATATTTTCAATACCATGTCGTACATGTATGATGTTTCCACGAATTAAATTTACTGTATGTTGTTTTCTTATCAATGTTACAAATTTCGCCATTTCTTTTCCGGCATTGTTTAATTTCCATTTCTATGGTCATGATTGTGTCTTTCGTGGAAAATGTGACAGTTTCGTTAAATTGTTGATTGTATGACGTGAAAGAGCTCTAATCGTACTTTGGGTAGTGTTGTAGTGTTCTAGGAATGTCTGCGTTCTAGGACTGATGTGACTTTTCAGGAATCGTTCTTTTTTCCCCCCTATAGAAACAAGGAAGGCAAAAAGACTCCAGACGTCCTTGATGGACCACCCCCTGCTCTTAGCAATGTCCCCCCAGGGTAGGCAAATTATTGGGTGATGTGTTGGGTGATTCCCCCAAATCTTGTTTGACAAACCCCAACCCCGCCCGAAACCTTAATTCATTACCTGCAATCCTTGGGTGGAGTAACAAGTATGAGTATGCTTCACGTTCCCCTATAGTACGGTGTATGCCTGTGTGTGATTTTCCTCGTTCATTGGTCAATGAGATGCCTAAGATAACTAACTATATATGCAGGCTGACCATCCCACACCTCCCCATGGTTGTGGCTGTTTCGTGGCACCTCGTCGCGTATTAATACATCATCGCTCACTAAGCTCGGCTCCCAATGTCATGTTATCCGATGTCATGTTATCCGATGTCGTGTATCCGATGTCGTGTATCCAAGGTTGAATTGAACAGCATGTCGACATCCACGTCACTTTCATTCATCTTTCCAATTCCATCATGCATGCAGTGAGTGAGTGAATATGGAGTTTAATGTGTCGCTGCGGGAATCTTTCACCCTTTTGCGACGAATCATCATGCATGCAGCATGCAAAAGAAATGAAAGAAATAACCCCACACCCCCCACCCCCGCCACCCCCTCTCCTGAAACAAATCCATTTCATTTCCCTAGCTTGTATGCTAATTAATATTCATCGTCTGTCAATAATTTTACAATATTAAAATCATTTTGGTATTTGCACGATTGTCCTATTTGTCTGTAGTTTTAATTTGACATGATTTCCTCGTGTTATTTGAAATATTTCAGTATTTGTGTACATGCATGCTGAAAGTATTATCTGGATTCTATTCTAGTTAACTTCTATACTTGTCAAGTCATTTACATTAAGACAATTTTGGGTTACAATAGAACTTGACAATATTCAGAATATTTTATATTATTACTTTAATTAAATGAAGTAAATGGATGATCCTTGTTCACTCATTTCCCAAAAACACATTTGAGCAGTTATTCTGGATATTTGTGCTATGTAAATGTGTATGCTAATAATATGTAAATTAAATCTCTTGGAAGTAATAAAAAATGACAGTGCCCCCTCGATATAACATGGTTCAATGCACAGTGGATTCGGATATAACGCGGGGTCAGACGTGGACCCCATTTATATTTTCGTTATTTCCCTGTAATATCGTACTATAATGCGGGGGATATGTCATGGACTCCAACTTCAGCGTTATATCAAGGGGACACTGTATGTGAATCATGGCTATTGATGGACTTAGAAAGTTTTCCTGTTTTCTTCTTTTTCTTCTTCTTCTTCCGTCCTCATGTTAATGGATTTTCTTTCAGTAATTTACTCCTCTTGACCAGACATATTTTGGAAAAAGCCAATAATCCTGAAATTCCACAGGCACCACACCCAACACCATTCACGTGGTCAGTGAGTCTGTCATGTGACTGCCATGTGACTTGTCATGTGACTTGTCATGGATCACATGACTTGCAGTGTGGTGTGGTTTTGACTGAATGGACTGAAGCTATAGGCTTTTAGTTTCGTAGACAAAAGTTCGTAGCTGCGTTTTCATTCCATGTTAGCTAGTGATGGTATCATACGATACACTCACGACCTCGAAGTTTGACTTAGTGAATTGCATCTTTAGTCTTTGTGACATTGAAGGATTTGGATTGTGAATATTCTGTAGATAGAAAATATAATTTTTTGCATTTTGTACGTATATAGTAGTCAATTGCTTTGATAGTATAGATTTGGCTGAGATTGTAGTCATGTTAGAAATTTTAGCACTATATATACATTAGACATATTAGAAAGTCAATTTATTTCTAGGAAATTGGACATTTTAAACTGCAGTTCATGAATTCCAAACGAAATTGAAAATGAATTCAGTTCTAAGAGGCTAATTATATACTGCGGATGTGCCATCACATGATTTCATGGTACTCACGATTTCGTGGTGTTCCCTATTATGTCATTTTGGTGAACCAATTTATGCTACCTGTCAGGATATTGCATTGGTGTAAAACTTTATCAATTCACCGAAGTATCATAAATACATTTGCTGCCATAACCATAATTGCTGTCGATATACTAATGCACTTTGAAAATTTTTATCATAAAAATGTGGTTTGTGTGATTCATGTAATAATCTTTATTGCCATGAACATACAAGTTACATGGTTATGTTAGAAATCAATTGACTTGAAGAAGGGCCATTTTCCTCCATCATCGCCAATGCCATTTGTAACCTTGACATTGCTCCAGTCTATGTTGGATATCAAAAGTCTAAAACTCGTCCATTTCCCAATCATCCAGAGGAAAAGGCCATTGCAAGAACAACAACATTCCGCATCCAATGATCTAATGGTCCCCAGGATGATTGTCCGTCCCAAGGCTAACCCAGTTCCAACTAGTTATTGGCTCAGACATCTCTCTTGTTCCATGTTGGACTGGGCAGAGCTCTCAGGAGAGAAACCTCCATCAAACTAGGCCTCTCTACGGATGTGACCAGCTTCTGCAGCAAAGGGACGCGATATAGGCAGTATGACTTTCTCCAACCAATCCTGCTTAAACAGGTCCCAGGTCACCTCTTCCAGGTCACAAATTGCCCCTTCCAGTGCAGGTCACATATTGCCCCTTCCAGTGTAGGTCACCGATTGCGTCTTCAAGTGCAGGTCACAGATTGCCTCAAGTGCAGGCCACAGATTGCCTCTTCCAGTGCAGGTCACAGATCACCTCTTCCAGTGCAGGTCACAGATTGCCTCTTGTGGAAGAACATGCAGCTCCAGGTTTTAGCTTAAAGATGCAGCTCTCTAGTTTCCAATACAGTTCTGCAGTGTTCCCAGGAGTGGTCAAACAAGGACTTCACTGTACATGGATTCTACCACAAGAGGACTTAATGACAGTGTGATTATCTGCAACCAATCCTGCTCAGTCACAATATGCAGCTCTCATGGAGAAAAAAAAAACCACTGAATTTTGAACTGAACCATTTCCAGATGGGACTACATTAATGTCACTTGGGACGTCTACTCTGTCATGTGGATGGCAAATCCAAGACACTGCCCAGGCTTCCTATCCTAACAGTTCATAGTCTGCTCTGGCATATGCACTGTCCAGGGGATACTAGTAGTGGAAGCCCTGGTTGCACCAGCCACTGGCAGAATGCTTTGAAGGCTAACATATAGCAAAAGACTTTATATATTCCATTGGTGTTTTCAGCTGAAAACTTGCCATGTGCAAATTACCAGGTCCTTTGATGACATTCGTGGACAGCTTTGACATCGACCTCTTGGTTTGAGTATTTTCCCCATCCATCAGTATTTCAGAAGTCTGTAAACCAAAAAGTGCTATATCATGCTTGATGGCTGTTGAGTAACATCAGTTGCTGGCTCTTCCAGGGCTTTGCCCTTTCATAATGGAGATGTAAGCATGTCTTGGACGTTTGACATTCATAGCAATGTTGTGTTTTGCAGTGTGTTGTATGGCAAGGCATATTTATGCTTTCCTCTGTCCTGGTATATAAGATTTATCTTGTCCTTTATAGAGAGTTTTTACTGTCTAGTTAGTTGAGATTGACCTTTGCCTGTAATCTTTTTCATTTGGTTAATCCATGTGCATAGATCTGAATTCATTTGGCTATGGCCATGCTAATAGTTGTAGATATCTATGAGTTACTGTTTGGACATTTTCTGGATATATTACTTGTATAATCCTTGGTAATTCTGAACATACACAGACCTGTGAAATACATGCCCGTTTCATTAACCCTCTCCTTGCTAGATTAGACACACTGCTCTTTAACCCTCTTCTTGCTGGATTAGCCACAGACTACTCTTTAGGGCATCTCCAGTTGCCTCCAGCATGGAGAAGGTTAAGTTGCATTCGGCATGGAGAGAGTTAAAACAAAAACAAATTATCTGTCCAATATTCACTGGCAACTGTTTTGGGCATCACAGGGATCAAAATTAACTTCAAAACTTACTAGTCTGAATTGTGATACAAATAGCAAGACATGAATTTCTACTAGTCCTTAGGATACCTTTAGCATTGGGAGAAATGGCCCGGGCTAGAGGACTAACTTGTTAATTTCGATCGCTGCATCATCTTGTGTACAAGCAGTTTCTGTTAACTTTCTCTGGCGGTTGTCATGCATCAATTATGATAATTGAGTTTGGTCATTTTTGAAAAACAAAGAAATGGGACAAAAGCAATTCAGTTTTGTTTGGCATATTTCTCATGCCCTATTATATTGACTTGAGAGCATTCTACAATGTACAATGATGACAAGTAAACTTATTATTTCCAGAACCAATGTCTTGACATCTTATTACACCTTCCTTATCAGGGTATCCTTTCACAAAACTCTCTTATCTACTAAGAGACTGGTAGCGCTCTCTTAGTGGATAAGAGAGGGCTTCATGAAAGGAAGTGCCTTCCGTATCAGGTCCATTGCCTGAATGTGGTTTTGTGTATCTTAATATTGGCATTATATTCTAACATGTATTATATGGTTCTATAGATTCTGTAGACCTGTGTGATATGTCAGTTGTTGGTTTCATTTCATTCAGAAATGAAAATACCTGGAAAATTGACAACTAAATTTGAGATTTTTTTGTATCCATCCTACACAAGGATAACAAAATCTGTGCAGATCTGCTCTGTCTGGTTGTACGCTCAGTTCTGGTATGTGTTTGTGTTCTGCCATTGTCTACTGTGTTGAATGAGTCGTCACTGATCAATAACATCTCACAACTTGCGGGAAGTTACCAAGAGTTGAGTCCCTTACATTTGAATCCTTTCTAGCTTTGGCAGTCTCCATTATGAAATGGCAGCCATTGCCAGATGATAACGAGTCTTGATACTTGATACATAAGACTTTAGAGTTATCTCCCTTCAAATTATGTATACTTTCAGTGCTTCGTGGTAGGCGTATGGCTGTCTGTTCGATCTAAATACAGTATATGAAATTTTAGCCTAAATTTGTATTCTAAATGTGGTCAAGATAATGAGTCATCTGAATGTCTATTGGGGGTATTGTTTACATTGGCAATGGCCAAAAACTAAGCTGAACAGACACACATATGTTTTCAGATGGTTGAACCACCAGAACTAAAGAATATTTATAAGTCTAATTGGAAACCATAGCAAAGATTGGATTATCCTCAATTGTATGCTTTCATTATTCAGTTTTCATTATGTAACTTAGCTTGTAATCAAGCCAAGTGGAAATGGAAGATTTTAAAGTTTTTCATTGAAAATACTGTTCGCAACAAGACCAATTGTATAACAACTAGTAAAATAAAGCACGACTCATGTGGCTAACCTATCGACCTATTCATCTCCGTGATGACCCATTCACTATCCTAATGTAGCTTCTACACATTAAAGCCAATACACCAATGTTGTGCCAATATATGCAGCCATGGGTCAGCTAAATGTATTTCTTAATTTAATATGACTATAAAATGTCCTAAGTTTACTACATGGTGACTGGTTTTTCTGACACATGTTCTCAAAAGCACATAAGCCTAAATTAATCCATGAGCTGCGAGATGGTTGAAATGCCAGTCAATCAGTAGTTATTAACTGAGTGGAAATACCAGGTTTGATTACGCACAAGCACACCGTGAGGTCTGACAGAGGTAATTGCAGAAAGGGCTGGAATTTGGGTCAGCTGGTGTGACAAATATGTGACTTGATTTACGATATTGACCAAAGCACACATAAAATCATTGATTTGTTTCCTGACCCGAAATGGTGACGGTTTATGAATGAATATATGTATTCTTTTTTTTATATCCTTGCTATTTCAAACTTTTATTTTTATATGCAGAATTCCTTATTTATTTTAACTCTTATATTTTTTACTATTTGTTTACACTGGAATAAGGTTTTTCCAATGCATTACTGGAAATAAGCTGGGGCCTGATCCACAAGCTACAATCGATTGTAACACTATCATAAGACGAGGATCGTGACAACCACTCTCGTCTTACAGCGGATTTACAATAGATTGTAGATATGACAGCTTTGTGGATTGGCTCTCTTGATGTATGACGGGGTATTTTCATGCAATTTTATTGATGCACAATTTTTATTCATTTCACTCTCTTCTATTTTGCAGCAAAACCAATTCTTCCTCAAACATTGACAACCTTCTTGCGAACTCCAAGTCTTCGAACTCCCGGGGTTCAACACCTCCAACTCCAGGTATGTACACGCGGCATGAGGCCCAGTCTCCAAAATGATTTATCAACCCATAGCAGTTTTTAGAATTGAGAATTTGTTGTATTACATAGCATTTTTTAATGTCATTTAAACAGCTATTACAGTAGTTTATGTCTCTCCCTACTGGATTAGGCACAGATCCTACTCTTTAGGGCATTGAGAGGGTTAAGCATGCATCCGGTGTGAAGTCCAAAACATTGCAGTCTCATTATTCTTTTAAATTGCGATTATTATTTTTTTTTAAATATGTACAGTGTCCCCTCGATATAAGGCTGTTCGATACAGAGCGGATTCGGATATAAGGCTGGGTCAGAGGTGGATCCCAT
>JAUTBQ010162657.1:0-12525 GCA_032361185.1 Lepetodrilus ovalis | reverse complement strand
TGAATGCAGTGAATTTGGGTTACCATATTTTTGTACAAAGTAGGGCTCCATCTCTGCAAATACTTGTGGATCTACAATCGTTGTAGCATTATTATCTAAATAAATGTTCATAATTTTCCTTCTGAAAACGAGTCTCATTTTAATTAAGACTAATTTAGTCCTAATTAGTTTTCTGCATAATACGCTGTTAATCTTAATCTAACATAAAAACAGCTTTTAAAGAGGAGAATTATACTCCTATTTAGGTTATAGCCCCTTGATATCACACAATTGACACGTTAGAAGAAAGGGTATATAATAAAATATAACACTTATATAATAAAGGATATAAAATGGCTAAAAGTATAAAAGAACATGGTATTAGCATTGCTATCAAAAGAAGTAAAAAAAGAGTATTTATAGAAGTTACAATGATAGGAAAATTAAAACATGAAGACTATCAGCTTTTTGTACCCATGATAGATAAAGCACTCAAAGAGGCAAAAGGTTTAGAGGTAGATCTTTTAGCAGATATGACAGCGTTTAAAGGTTGGGAATTTTTAGCAGCATGGGATGACTTTAAATTTGGCATAAAACATCGTAATGCTTTTGATAAAGTGGCTATCGTTGGAAATAAGAAGTGGGAAGAGGTTTCCATTGCTATGATGAGTCATCTAATGAAAGGGAAATCTAAATTTTTCAAGCAAAGAGAGAAAGCTCTCGCTTGGTTGTTAAAATAATTTAGAAATTTGATGGGGTAGGGGAGTTAATGAGGCTATAAAACTCATTACGTGTGCGTTCGTCACTTTTAAACAAACCTCTCAAGGCAGAACTGACAGTAGTTGAGTTGATTTTTTGTACCCCTCTCATCTCCATACACATATGACGCGCATGCACTACAACAGCTACACCTTTAGGCTTGATGGTTCCTAAAATGGCATCGGCTATCTGCTCTGTCATCTGTTCTTGTATCTGAAGACGTCTTGCATAGACATTGACGATACGAGGGATTTTGCTCAGCCCTACCACTTTACCATCTGGAATGTATGCTACATGTGCACGTCCAATAATGGGAAGCATATGGTGTTCACACATGGAGTAAAATTCTATATCTCGTACGAGAACCATCTCATCATTGCTTGTGGTAAAAAGGGCTTGGTTGAGAATCTCTAGGGGATCCTGATGGTACCCTTCGGTTAGAAATTTTAATGCTTTTGCCACACGGCTAGGTGTTTTAAGGAGTCCCTCACGTGTAGGGTCTTCTCCTAAAAGTTCAAGGACTCTGGTAACGGCTTGTTCAAATTCTTCTTCTTTGTTCATCATACATTCCAATGTTAATATGTAGGTATTGTATCTAAATACAAGTTAAGTATTTTGTCATCCACTTTAGAGATAGCCAGTTTTTGTATCTCTGTAGGGGTAAAATAATGCTCTTGTTCTTTGTCTACTTCATCATACACATAGATTTTGCAGATGAGTTTAAAGTGTGTATAGGCATGGGTGACTTCACCGATGTATTCAGAGGCACAAAGAGGGACTTCGGTAGTAGGAAATCCCCAAAGTCCATGTAGAAACTTCCCTCTTCTTTGGGTGAGAGAAAGTTTGTCATTGTACGTGTGTATCATGATGTTTTGTTCACGTGTAGGAACGACCCTTTTCTTCTTCATAGGGTAGAGGGTTGGGTCATCTTGTCCTTGGCAGATATCACTCAGAGGACACAGTTCACATTGAGGATTTTTAGGGGTACAAAGTGTAGCCCCAATGTCCATCATCGCTTGGTTATACTCAAAAGGGTTTTCTTTATCTACTAAAGCGTAGGCACTTTCCCATAGTTTTTTATCTGTTGGGGTAATAAATTTATGTAGACGACAGAGTATCCGCTTCACATTGGCTTCCATGATAGGTACAGGATTTTTATAGGCAAAAGTAGCTACTGCATGTGCTGTGTTTTTGCCTATGCCAGGAAGTTTAACAAGTGTATCTATCTCCGATGGTAATGTAGGGGTAGACCCACGCGTCTGCCCTTGAGATAATATTTGTGCCGTCTTATGCAAGTTCTTAGCCCGATTATAATACCCAAGCCCTTCCCACATCTTCAGTACATCATCTAAAGGAGCATCACATAATACTTTAAGTGTAGGAAACTTTTTTAAAAAGGGAAAGTAGTAGTGTTCTAGTACTGTCTTTACCTGTGTTTGTTGTAGCATCACTTCAGAGAGGTAGATGTGATAAGGGTCAGTAGTGGTACGCCATGGAAGGTCATGCCTTCCGTGGGTTTTGTACCAGTTTTGGATGTTTTTGTGGATATGTTTCATAAAAAGAGTATAGCCAAAGCGATACTCTTTTTTACTATAGGTTATTCTCCAAACTCTACATATAAATATATGTTGTCAAACTTGTCTATTTTTTCTAGAGTAATTTCTTTTTCGACAACACTAATTACATTTTTATTTGTTCCTATCAATACCTGTTTAATTTCATTGTCTTTTTCACTAAATAATTTGATATTTTCTTCTTTAAGTTTTAATTTTTTAAAGACACTTTGCAGGAAGAAAGGTAAATGTTCTTCTTTTATTTCAAGAACAAGTTTTTTATTAGGTGTAGTGTCTTGAACAAATGTATGCCAAAGTGTAGGAAATTCATGTTTAATGCTAAAGAGTCTGGCTGTTTCTGTTGGAAGTTTATCTTTAAAAGCTTTTTTTGCAGCGTTACCTAGAAGGTCTCCTCCCTCACGTGCAGTATAACTCATGTGTAGTACCACATCAGAGAGTGTAGAAAAGTCAAAGTAATTGTTTGCTTTGGGTAAGTCTATTTGCCATTCACTAATGACCCCAGCACCTTCAAATGGTAAAAATCGACCATCGTTAAAGTTTAGTTCAAACATACCAGAGTCATTTTGTGCCGAACTTGTCGCAATGCTAGAGAGTGAACCAAACGTGGTTCTAAACCTAGTGTCATCTTTTATTTTATCATATGTGTTATTTACGAGTTGGTCAGATGTTCGTATCTCATTTTTTAGTAATGAAAGGGTACAGTGTACACCTGAGTAGGGACCTACTATGCTTGGTATGCTTATAGACACATTTTTAATGCGTCGCATATAGTGCCCAGAGTAGTCCATATCAAATATCCATTCGGGTAGGGTTAAGGTACATTGACCTGTTTCTTTAAGGGTAATGAGACTTAACGGTGCTACTTGTGCTAGAGAAATATGTTTAGTAAGTTCAAGCTCTCGTTTGTTACTTTCCATGTAAGCTACTTCCATACGTTTCATGTCTAGTGCTAGGGTTTCACCCGACAGTAGACCCTTCCGTCCGTTGTCCCAGTAGTTAAACTTGATGAACTCTCTGCTGTCTAGCTCTTCACGCATGAGTTCATACTTCATGGTGGCTTCTGCTTTTTTAGCAGTATCAAATGCAAGTTTATAAAACTCATGATAGATTTTATAAATCTCACCTTGCATCCATAAGTGAAGCTCTTCGTTGGCAAACTTTTCTTCCTTCAAGAAAGTATCTATAGCTTTAGAGTTTTCTATCTGCACTTTATGGTTTTCATACTCTTTTTTGCTTATTTGCTCACGGATGAGAGATGAGATGAGCTGTGTGCCTATCTGTTGTAGCTCTTTTGCAGCTAGGTTATTTTGGAAGACCCAGTCATCTATACGCCGTTTATAGGAACCTAGTTTTGAGGCTCTTGTACCTTGATATCTTAAAAGGTCTGCTACTAGTTGAATTTGAGATGCATTAGCATTGGATGCTGCTGATAATTGTCTGCCTCCAAATCCTGTACCTGCACCTACTCCTATAGGTGAGCCATAAGCATCAAATTGCGGGATTAGCGATAGAAGAGAAGAAGCTATGCGTACGTGCCCACTCATTAGACTGGTAGCTGTGGCTAAAGGCATAAATGCATTTAGCTCAATATCTTCCATCTGATTCAATTGTAGATTTTCACTACTCCCTACGCCAAGAGTACTATCAACAGCACCAATCACATCGGAAAGTTTACTGGCAAAACTACCTGCAACACCCATAATCTCCTTTCTATCCTCTTCCAAGTCAATACTCTGTCCATACTGACTCACCAGTTCATCATAAACATCATCGAAGTTCTCTTCTGTTAGCGTGTTATTTGTTACGCTTAACGTTTCTAAATCAGAGAAATCACCCTCTTCTTTACCGAGTAGTATTTGGTAGTGCTTGTAGCGTTCATAGGCAGACTCTCTGCTTTTAAGTAAAGAGGCAATGCCTGCTTCAGACTCTTTCCACTGTAGGTAGCGGATGTCTTGGGAAAGTCCTAGTATTTTTAACTCTTGAGATTGTCTAATGAGTGTAAGCTTTTCTGCTTCCCCTTTTTCTATGGCGGAAAGAAGCATGCTTCCCATTGCTCTGACTTCACTTATGAGTTCAGAGGCTTTTTGAGCAATGACAGGAAACTTCACATGGGAGATAGGCTGATTGAGTCCACCTATGATGTCTCCTACATCCATGCCAGCAGCAGCAGCTTTTACCAGCATCCCTGGGTCAATGGAAGGTTGAAAAAGAGGTATTTGTCTTACGTTGCCTTCTATGTCCATGCAATGGCGTATTTTAAAGAGTCTGTCCGCCACTAAGTCCCAGTATGCCATAAGCTTAGGATTCTGAGGTATACAAAAATACAAATGCTTTGCAATATTGAAAATAGACTTCCCTTCAGGAGCAGAAGTATTTCCATTGGGTGTAGAGGTATGAAGTATGGCATCTGTCTCCATCTCTACTAAGGCATTACCAAACGCATCAAGGCTATTTTTCTCTACTAAGGTATTACCAAATGCATCAAGGCTATTTTTTATTTGGCTATAGCTTTTTGCTTCACGTTTGTTGAGCTTGGGTACTTCTTGGGGTTTGTCGCCTAGTATATTGGACGCTAGTACATAAAGTTGGGTTGCTTCGTTGAGTGACTCTATGGTGAACTGCCTAAAAAGGCTGTCCCCCCATGCAACAAAGTTGTCTATGTACTTCATCACCACATCAAACTGGTATGCCAAAGGACGAAACTTGGCTATTTCGTGAGGGTTAAAAGGTGTTTCTCTCCATGTATCTATGCTCTTTTTTAAGTTTTTTATTTCAGGAGTATCTTTACCTTGGGCAAGTTCTTCCATGAGTTTAGTGATGAGTGTTGGGTCAGTGTGCTCCCGAAAGTACTTAAAGTTCCAATACCTTGCCGTAGGATTATTTTCATCTTCTTCTTCATCGGTTAACGGATTAAAAACAAAATGAAACCACTTTTGGGCATCTAAATATCGCTGATTCTTGCTAAGATGTGTAGCGACAGTGATGGGAACATGGTAAAAAATCTCCCAATTATAGATGGCATACGCACCTCCTGGGGAAAGGTCAATAGTTTTAGGGAAACCTTTGACTATGTAGTCGGCATCATTTAAGGTGCCATCTTCTTTGTATTCTGCTTTTCCCTTAGGGATGTCATAGTTTGTATCAAAAAAAGGTAGGTCTTCTATCTTTAGGTCACTACGCATAAACCCTTCTAGGTCACCTTTGTTAAGGCGTTTTATAAATTCTCCGACAAAAGGGTGAAAAAAGTTGTTGAAACTGTATATGGTTTGTTTGTTACTCATAGCTCTATCCTTCCTATATTATTTATCTCTCTAGAGTTTATGGTCTCGGTGTATGAGGTAATGACTACATTGTCAAAAATAAAACCTGAATTGCTAGCTAAAACAACAGAAACCCCTCCTATAAAGTGTGTATCTATAAGAGTAGAATCAACAACACCCCCTCCAGAAGGAGATAACCCCACAGATGCACTATCATCAAAATCTATATCAGGATAGTCTGGTTTTTCAGCTACACGTCCAAGCTCTTTTGCCAGTTTCACAACGGTATCACGTCCGAAAGTACTCACCTTAGATGAGTACTTTGTTTTTTCTTCTATATCTACAAAAAATGCATGTTTATGGTCATTGAGGAAGAATGGCAATTTTTTATTTGCACTTTGACCATTTGCAAAATCTACAATTTTAAAAAAAGTCTTATTATTTAGTAGAGAAATCTTACTGTCAATGTATGAACCTCTCCGACGTTGCATACTAATTATTAAGTCATTATCTTTTTCATATATTTTACGATATAGAACAACACCTCCATAAATAATTTTGCCACTTTCTGGAATATTTTCAATATTGTTAAAAATATAACTACAATAATTACTTTTCTTATTATTAGTATCGCTAAAGCTATAATTACAACCATGGGAACTTTGGATACTAAATTTATTATTTTTTGGTATAAGTATAATATTCAACTTATCGCCATTTGAGCCATATTCTAATTGAATATCATTTCGACTAAATTTCCCATTATTAATATAAATACTCAAAGGATTATTAAAGTCACTCATCCTCTTCTCTTGCCATTTTCCATTATAGAATTCACTCCAGTTAAGATTGACTTCTATTTTTAGTTTTACAGGGCCTCCAAGCTGAGTTCGAGTGCTATATGACTTTTTCTTTTCCTCTTGTCCCTTTTGTAAAATAGTAGTCCAAAATAAAAACAGTCTTCCGTCCCACCATACAGGAATGACAGGGCCATCTTCTAGGTCTAGGGTTATCTTTTCCCATGGAGACCAGGTACCGTCATAGTTTCGGTAGTAGTAGACTTTTTTCATGCCTGCGGTTCTGGCAACCACATGGAGTTTGTCTTTATCATCTTTACACATACCACATATCTCTAGTTGTGAGACACGGTCGAGTTTTTCTAAGTAGCCTAGCAGTGCTTGGGAGGCTAAGTCGTTGTTGATGTCTGCTTGCAGGAGCTCTCCTTCAAACTCTTTAAAAAAGAGTGACTTGGTACTACGTAAAGAAGGATCTAGCCAGTTCTCTGGATGTAAAAAGACCTTTCTGTTGGCTTCCCACACACGGTAGCGTTTCATCCACTCCCACATTTTTGCGTCTATAGCTTTGGGGGAGATGTCTGTTTCAAGGTTATACAAGCATCTGTCAACAAAAAGTTGCACAGAAGAGATAGCCTGCTTAATGCGTGAAGTCTTCATGCAAGCATCCATCTGTACATCTATGAGAAAGTACTCGAAGAGCTTGTCAGGTGTGTCTATGTGTTTAGCATTATCACTCTTTTGAAATACTTGCAATACATAGGACACCAAAGCATCACGCTGAATGACACGCATTTTGTCATATATTTTCTGTGAGAGTTTTAGCCAAGAAGCTTTGTCATATTTACCCATAAGCATCGTCTCTAAAGTGTTACCATCTTTGATGCTGAGTAACTCTTTGGCACTTAAGCCCATTGTCTTTAAAGTATCAAGTACGGTTAGTATCTTCTGCAGTGTTTTGAGCTTCGATAAATCTTTCATCTTGTTGCTGTAGTGCGTTAGTAACATATCTGTATCTATTTGCTTCCACGGGACATATTTGTAGAGTATAGGGGTCTTCTTCTCGTCTACGCTATAGGTAGCCATTGGGTCGTCCAAGAACGCTGTAAGTCCATCACCTTTAAGGTCAAGTTGTTTCTTAATGCTGTTGTAACGACGCATTTGTTCTAAAGCACCATAAAGTGCTCTTATATCATCTTTGCTTACCGTTGTCGCTACTGGTAACTTGTTGAAAACACCTTCTTTAGCAAAGTAAGCTACTTCTGTAGAAGACAGAGCCATACTTTTTGCCCATTCTAATGTTTTATATAGACGTGTATAGCTATGCATATAAGCTTGCATGGTAGCAGGAGAGAACATTTTTTCTTTATCTACAGGTTCTTTGAGTTGTTCCCCTACTTTTTGTTGAAGTATGGCGTTTTTTAAGCTCTTGTCTGCTGTTATCTCAAACAGATAAACCCTTCCTGCTTTTAAAGAGATGCTCTCTTTTGTTTTGTACGCTTTCTTATCAGCATTTATAGATTCTATTTTGGTTACTTTCCCATCTATAGTTAAGCTAGAGAGTTGCGTATTTTTTGTCAGACTATCTATATAGAATTGGTACTCTCCTCCTGCATAGAATGTAAGGTAAAATGTTAACTTTTTACTGTCTGAAGAGAGTGTGGAAGTATGCTGTTCTAAAGCTAAAAAATCCAAAATCATCGCCTTCTTCTTTTTGGTGTTATCATGTAAAATGTAGCTTTCATTTGTTATGCGGGTATTGAGCAACATACTTAACATAGATGGCTCTTCGCCAAACTGCTTACTTAGATTTTGTACTATAAATGACTCTTTTAATTTCTGAAGCAATAACGGTAACTTATCTACTACAAGATCCTGTATGGACTCATAGTTAGTCCGTACATCAGAGAGTTCAGGGTATTTTTCTATGAACTTTTTGTACACATCGCCGTCTTTATCTGTATGGAAAACTTCACTCACTATGTTTGCACCAGCCTCTCCATACACAGAGACAAGCAATTCACGGGCTTTCTCATCAGAGAGCGACTTGTCAGTAGAAGGGTATTTTATCTCTATCTCTTTGAGTCCTGCACGAAGTGATGTAAATAGGCTAAGCAACTCACTGTGTTTTGGTGCTGCCTCTCCTGTAGTGTCTTTGTTTCTAAAAAGGTAATTTAACTTAGTAGTATTCAAATCAAATGATTTTAGGTCTTTAACCATAGTGATAAATGTCAAAATATCAGGTTCTACATATTTCTCTTCTTTTATATATGTAAACTGTTTCAACGGCTCAAGACCAGAGATAAACATAAAGTCTTGTAGCTCTTCCACGCTAATCTCTAGTGCATTCGCCAATAATTGATGTCCTGCTATTTCTTTGATTTTTGGTATCTTTATGTCTATCAGATTTGAATAATTCGTCAGAACAGATAAATCCATATTTCCAATATTGCTAATATGTATAGTAGATAAGTCATGCAGGTTTGTGAAGTTTGTTGGATTGGCGTTCATAGGTTTATCTACAACTGGCATACTGATGTGTGACCAAAGCTCAAGTAAGCTGTCAGATTTTATGTTAAGTGCTTGTTGCACACGTTCAAATAGTGATAAGGTAAAAATGAAGGCTTCAAATATTTTATCTAAATAGCCTTCTTTCTTTGGCTCACTGAAGTTAACCAGTATGCCAAATGCCTTGTCTACTCTCTGGATAGACCAGCCCAAATGTTTCCAAATGCGTATAAAACGAACAAGTTTTAAATACTCAAAGTCTTCCAATGGTTTTTTGTTATGAAAACCAAGTTTCAATGTTTTAAAATTACAATTTTCTACCTTTTTGTTTGTATCTACAGGTATAGGCTCAATCTCTTTATCTGTCCCCAGATGTACTTTGGGGTTGATAAACCTTGTTTTAAGAAGCAAGAGCAGGTCACTATATTCTATATCTACACGATTACAAAAATCTTTGGCATTTTCTATATCTATAGTGTCTTTAAATCCATACAGTGTAGCAACTTTATGTTCTCTAGCATCTGTCAATATGCCATACGATGTTTGAGACAAACCTAACTGTTCTATAAATACTTTCTTGTACTCCGCGAAATCATCATTTTTAAGCAAGGCTTCCATACGTTTATAGCGGGGTACACCTAACTCACTACTGTAGGCTCTCTCTACTGCCAAGCTTCTACTAAAAGGTAATGTTAAAGGGTAAACAGCCTTGTTTAGTGTTTTTTCATAGACATCATCGATGATATGTTTAGGCGAGGCAATCAGCTCTTCTGAGCTTTCATTTTGTATATTGGGACTTTTGAAGTCCTTAAGTGTATGGGGTTTACTAGAAACCCAATACTCAAGTACTTCATTGACCATATCAATATAGGGCAGCACGGTATTGGTATTTTCACAGCTAAGTTTGATATGTTCGATGTCGGGTCTTTTCTTAAAAAGTTGTTTTTGTGGCTTGTCTCCATCTGAATTTTTAAGAAACTCCAACAACTCTACCAAATAAGCAGCAGGGCTTAGCACAGACGTACAATGCCCACAGGTACAAAAGTCCAGATTGCCAAAGAGCGCATCTAGTTTGGGGTACTTTTTTACCGAAGAGCCATCGATGAGGTTGCCTATAACTGGAGGTAAGAGGTTTACTTTCTGTATAGCATAGCCAAGTGCCATGTTAGCAGACAGTGCAGCTGTGCTGTAGGCTCTATCATAGACAGCAACAGCTTTTTCTGTACCCATCTTTGCTACAACCCTCTCTACAAATGCTTTTTTCTCATATTTCATAATACTATGAGAAGAGTCCATATTTTCTTCAATCAGTACGCTCATTACTGCTGTGTCATTAGATGAGAGCTTATTTATTCTATGTAGACTTCTTGCTACGACTTTTGCATTCTCCGAGAGATTACCCAGTTTTTCTATATGGGCATTGATGGATGTTTCGCCTAAAACAAAATCATCTTTGTACAGCATCTCATAGACTTCTTTTTTAACAGCAGTTGATCCATTAATTTTTAACGTTTTGTTTTTGATTTTCTCTGCAACGATGGCAGTAGGGTAGCTCTCTTTGAGTTGGCTACTCATCCATGTTTTGTATTGGCTACGTTTTTCTTCTAGGGTACCTTCCATCGGTATGCTTTCTAGTATCTTGTTATCGATGTATGCATCCCACTTCTCTTCTTCATAAAAACCATGTTTGATAAGCTCTATGGGGTCGCTTAGGTTGAATTTGTCTGTAATTTTAGAGATAAGCCCTGCATTGTTAAAGCTTAAGTAGCCCAACTGGCTGGTAAGTCTTAGGCTTTTTACGGTCTTGGCAGAGAACTCTTTTTCTATGTTTTCCCATGTTTGCCCTGTATCTGTCTCTCCATGGTAGTAGAGGTTGATGAAGGTCTCTTTCTCTTTGTCATTTTTGAGACTAAGTGAAAGCATCTCGCCCATGCTAGAGAGGCTTGTAGCGTTACTGGTTTCTAGTATAGTGCTATGGGCTTTTGCTTGCCATGCCGATTTGATTTTTTTGAGTGCATACTTCTCTTTGGGAATGACATGGTTTTTTATGGCATCTTCAAAGCGTTCAAGTGCTTTGTCTACATTGACCCTGTAGAGTTCTTCTTGTTTCGATGACAAACCTGCTCTAAAGAGCACATAGTAAAACACAGCAGGTATCTCTTTTTCATTTTTGGCATAGCGTTGTGCCATGAGGTACATGCCTACCAGACGTGCATCCCATCTACTCTTTTGTGCGAGCAAAGTGATGCTTTGCTGAGCCTTTTCATCGGCTACTTTGAGTAGGTCTATCTGCTGTTCTTTTGCAAGACGTTGCAAGACTTTTTCTAGTTTTTCATACTCACTGGGCTCTTTGAGGAGCTTGGTAGAGATGTGGGCATTGACTTCGAGGCTAGAAGGTATGTTGTACTGTTGGGTACTAAAAAGTACTTGTCCCGAGGCATCGAGTACACTTAGGTGTATGTCTAGTGCTTTGTGAGCAGGGCGTTTCTCTGTAAGCTTCATACGGTAACTACCGTCTTCTCTACTCATGCTTGGGTTACCTAGGACACTCTCTTTTCCAGCATATATCTCTTTTACTTCTATGATGAGCCCTTCTACTCCTACACCTTTGTCGTTGGAGATGCGTCCGTAGAGTGTGTAGCTTTGCTCTTCTAACACCTCATCGGCAGGGTATGTGTCCAGATACATATCGATGGTTTTTGTCTTTGTAACATCGTTGTAGGGCTTACTCTCATCGATGAGCTTTCCTTCTGCATCATAAACAGCCAAGATGAGGTTGAGCTTTTTTAAGTTATCATGGCTGTAGTGCATGCTGTACTCACCACTCTCCTCGGTAACGGAAGTCCCTAAAAGGGCACGTTCTGTGTTTGTTTGAGCATCATAGGCACGTATGAGCAGACTAGCTGCAGGGTCTTCAAAGTGGTTGAGTATGGTTCCTCTAATAATATTTGTTTTTTCAGTTGGCATTTTTTCTCCTTTTTTTGGTTTATTAAATAAGTATATACTTCCTACCTATTAGCTGGGGATGTCATTATTTATTTCTCTTCCTCTCTCAGGTTAGTATTAATAGAAATTACTGCATCGGAAATAGTTATTTGAGAATTTATTTTACTTGCAGTTTCAAATATTTTCATAGTAGCTTTAGAAGCATGAGATATTGTTAATGCGCCGTTTACATTACTAATAATTGCACCGGTGTCATAGATTATTTCTCCTGTAGAGTCAAATAAAGCAAGTGTTATATTTCGTAATGCTCTGTTATCTAGGTCTTTTTCGTTTTTTATATTATTTCCGCCTCCCACAAGTGATCCCAATGTAAAAGCCCCAGAAACCATTTGATCCAAACCATAAATTAAAAGGACTGTAGAGAAGCCAGAAGTTTCAGGCTCTAGAAGTACTGCCCCAAATGCAGTTAGACCTCCAAGTAATAAATCTTTAGTACCTTGTACGAGTGCTTGTTGTTTTAATGTTGGAGGTGTTGGAGGGATATATTTAATGTAATATGTTTGTGTATCATCCACTTTGTTTATTATTAATTTTCCAGTACCACCATCTGGAGCAATCGTTTCTAGATGTGTTCCTGATGGGCCACACATATTAAATCTTGAAAAACAATTGTTATAATCAGTAACCTTTTTTTTATGCGCATAA
>JAUTBQ010162646.1:0-12527 GCA_032361185.1 Lepetodrilus ovalis | reverse complement strand
ACAAAAAAGATAGCCATGATGGAAGTTTCACTCTTTATAAATATCTATTTTTATGGATAAGTATCTTTTTGATGCAAGTTAGTTTTGGGGCATTTTACAGCTTTTTTACTATCTATGAAACAAGCCATGGCATATCTCTTGAGATGGTGAGTTATCTTTGGAGTTTTGGGGTTTTATGTGAGATAGTTCTCTTTTATTTTCAAGCTCATGTTATAAAGTTTGATTTGTTAAAAATTATGAAATTTGCGATATTTATAACTGCTGTTCGTTGGCTACTTTTGTATCTGTTTCCTGACTCTTTGGCTATCTCATTTTTAGCTCAAAGTATCCATGCTTTTAGTTTTGCACTCTACCATACAGCAACACTTAGCTATCTTTACACACTCTATAAAGATAAAAAACTTGCTTCTCAGTTTTACTATGGATTTGGTTTTGGACTTGGGGGATTTGTAGGTAGTTTGATAGCAGGAGCACTTTATGGAGAATATCTCTTTTTAAGTGCTGCTATCATCGCTTTAGTTTCGTTTGTCTCTCTGCTTTTTACAAAGCGTTTAACTCTGCTCTAACTCTATCATTTCTTGTATCGATAATAGTTTCAAGATGATCGATTCTCTTTTCCCACTTATCAAAACTTCCTCCTAAAGTACTATCATAGTCACCCTTCCAACGCTTTATATGTCTAGGAACTTCTGATTCTATTGTACTTTTAAATTTATCTAATAATTTTTTTATTCTAGTCGGTTTAAATGTAATATCAAGATAGCCTCTATATCTACTTTTAAATTTACTTTTGAACCCATCATTTATTAATAATGATCTAAATAAAAATGTTGACCATGGAGGATTGTTGTGCGTCTCTACTGGAGAACTTAAACGACCTAAATAGTTTTCTTTTATTTCTTCACCCCATTGTCCCATGGATAAGTCTAAATCTTCTAGTATCCATCTCCATTTAGGACTATTTTTAGCCTCTCTCCAATACCTGATATTGGTATAAATCCAATCATTATTTGCAAAATAAGTCTCAGCGATAGTGTAGTCCATATAATTTTCAATATCCATCATTTCAGCAACTTTTTCATAGTTTTCACTCATTGATAAGTCGTGCTCTTCTATAAACTTTATCATCTTTTTATAATGTTTATTGCTTCCCTCTTTTGCACTCATGTTATCTTGTAAAATATCTATTTTTTTAACATCCACATCTGGGTGGTTTTCAGCTAGATAATCTTGGTTTTTCTTTTCACGGATATTGTATATCCCCCAATATTTTCCATTGATAAATACAGCAACTGGTTGATAATCTTGATAATCAATATCCATGGCATCTTTCACGATTGATTGTAAAAAAGCATCTCTAAACATAGTTCCATACCAGTCTTGTCCACCATTTCTAAGCTTAAATCCTGTTATCTTATCCATAGTTTTATTTGGAAAAAGTTTATACTTTATCTCATCTTTTTCATACTTTTTATCTGTTTTAAAACTAAAAGATTTTTGAGGTATCAAACGTGAACAACTTCCACTTATCTTGATATCCATCTCTTGTGAAAACTGTAAAGTTTTAGATTTATCATAATACTCAACATTTACAGGTCGTTTCCACTTTTGAAAAAAGTTTGCCACTTGAGGACCTTTCCCACATCCATCACTCTTTTTTCCATTTGTTCCTATCGTATATATACCAACTTTATCATCCATCAAATGTTTTTCATCCATAGAGAGCGAAACGATAGCCAAGTCACTCCAATCATAGACAAAATAACTCTGTGTTGAGACATAACTTAAAAGTTTTCCACTCTCTTTACTCCTAGCTTTTATAACTGTGTTTGAACTCACTTTAAGTGGTTGTGTATAAACTTTTGAAGATAATGTAGGATATGAACCATCAAGAGTATAATATATAGTACCTCCATTTTTTGCACCTATACTAACAATACCTCCACTTGCACTAAAAAAGATATCATCAGCTGAAAACTCTGGCTTTTGTGAAAGATTTTGTTCCGTTAAAAATGGACTATTTTTAGATAAAGCAGATGGCTCCATATAAACTACTTTTCCATCTACTTTGGCAACTGAAACATCTGCTTTTAACTTTTTATAAGAAAACCCATCTACAAGTTTTTTATTTGCATCAAACAAAGCGATAGCTTCACCTTTTGCTTTGAGTGAAAAGTTCGTGTGATACCCTTTTTTAACAACATCTTCACCATCTGCCCAAAAAATCATATACCCACCAGCAAAGATAACCGTACCTTTAGGTATCTTCCATTTTTGCTTATCCATCTTATCGCTTAGGGTATAGTTACTGATATCAATAGCTTTTTTACTACTATTGTGTAACTCCACATAATCAGCAAACTTTGAAAAATCAGGATCAATGATAGTGTGTGCATTTGAAGCCATCACTTCGCTGATATAGAGCTTTCCATTGTCTACAACGACTTTTTTATCAAGTTGCTCTTGTTTAGGAGTCTCTTTTGTTGTACTTCCACACCCTATAAACAAAATAACTACTAAACCTATATAAAATAACCTACTCATTCTATTACCTTTTTACTTTCCAAATCAAAATGAATTAAGTTCATCTCGAACAGTTTGATTTCTACTGCTTATCACCTTTTTTAGATGAGTAATTTTACTCTCCCAACTACCCTTGCTTCCACCAACTGTACTTGGACTGCTACCTTCCCAACGTTTCGCATGATTTGGTATTTCAGACTTTATTTCATCAGTTAAAGTATCTAACTTAGTCTTCATAGAACTTGGATTAAAAGCACCATCTAAATAGCCTCTATACTTCTTTTTAAAACTACTTTTAAACCCATCATTTTCAAGAAGCGATGTAAATAAAAATGTAGACCAAAGTGGATTTTTTTCACCTGGATTTACTCCAGTTGCAAAATCTAACATATTGGTTGTCACATCATCACCGTATTGTCCCATGGCCAAATCTAAATCCTCAAGTATCCATCTCCATTTAGGACTATTTTCAGCTTCTCTCCAATACCTAACATTTGTATAACCCCAATCAGCATTTGCAAAATATGTCTCAGCAATCATATAATCCATATAGTTATCTATATCCATCATCTCTGTTACCGTGTTATAGTCATCACTATCAGATAAGTTATGCGTTTTGATAAATGCTATCATCTCTTTATAGTGCTTGTTTGTTCCCTCTTTTATACCCATGTTATCTTTTAAAATATCCACTTTTTTAGCATCAACTCCTGCGTGGTTTTCAGCTAAATAATCTTCGTTTTTCTTTTCACGAATATTATGAATACCCCAATATTTTCCATTGATATAAACAACTACAGGTTGATAATCTTGATAATCAAGATCCATTTTACCTCTGACAACTTGATGTAGAAAGGCATCTCTAAGTAGCCCTGAGTACCAGTCTTGTCCACCATTTCTAAGCTTAAAGCCTTTGATTTTTGTTATATCTTTGTTTGGAAAAAGTTTATATTCTAGTACATCTTTTCCATACTTTTTATCTGCTTTAACACTAAAAGATTTTTGAGCCATTACTCTTGAGCAACTTCCACTTATCTTGATATCGAACTCTTGTGAAAACTGTAACTCTTTATCTTTGTTATAATACTCGATATTTGCAGGTCTTTTCCATTTTTGAAAGTAGTTTGCATAGTCTGGACCACTGCTACAACCATCTGTTTTTGCTCCATTTGTTCCTATCGTATAGATACCAACTTTATCATCAAAAAGATAGTCATCATCTGTTGAAAGAGAGATTATTGGCAAATCTTTACTTACATTTACAAAGTAACTCTGTGTTGAAACAGGACTTAAAAGTTTTCCATTTTCTTCAACTCTTGCTCTTATCGTGGTATTTTTACTTATATTGATAGAAGCTCCATAAACTGAAGAGTTTTTTGTAGGAAATGAACCATCAGTTGTATAGTATATCGTACCACCATTTTGAGCACTTATCTCGACATTCCCACCGTTTGCATCAAAAAAGATAGTATTATTATCCAATTGTGGCTTTTGTGAAAACTCCATTGTTCCAATGGATGGTTCGTTGGTCTTAGAAGGGGTTGGATTCATATAGACTACATTTCCATTTGAAGAAGTAGCTGAGACATCAGCCTTTTGTTTAGCAAATGAAAATCCATCAACAAGTTTATTATCTACGTCATATAAAGCTATAGCTTCACCTTTACTCTTTAGTGTAAAGTTAGTGTGGTAACCTTTTTTAACAATATCCTCATCATCTGCCCAAAATAACCTATAACCATTTGCTGGTATGAGAGTACCCTCTGGAATTGTCCACTTTTGCTCACCTAGTTTATCACTTAGTTTATAGTTTCCTATATCAATAGAGTTTGCCGTTTTGTTGTGAATCTCAACCCAATCTGAAAATTTTGAAAAATCAGGGTCTATGAGAGTATGAGCATTTTCTGCCATCATCTCACTTATCACAATACTTTTATCATTTTTCAAAGATTTTTGTTGCATTTTGAGTGTAGAGACAACATTGTCATACTTTGCATCCCATGCTACTAGTCCAAGAGAGACAGAGTCACCATTTACCAAGCCTATTTTATTTTTAGGAATAGACATCTCAATGATATTTTTATCTTTAGAAAAACTAACAAAACCTATCTTTTCCCATGCCCATTTTTTACCATTTGCTGTAGATTTATATAAACGGTTGTCTTCGATATAATAATCAGCACCACTCTCACTATTTAATCTATTATTCACATAACCCGTATTTTTATTGTTATCACTATTGATAAAGATTTGAATATGCTTACCAACATTTCCTTTTTGAATCAACAAATAAAGGTTATCACTATCATCAACTACTTTCAATTCACCTGCATCTGATGTTGCAAGTAGAGGTATAGCATCCCAATCAGAAACACTGGCATCAACTACTATAACACCTCTGTTGATAGGTTTCATGGCTATGTTTGAAACGATATGCCAACTATCGTTTAGACTAAATGCAGCCACACGAAAGTTTGATTTTACATTTGGTATCATGTTTTTATCTGCTTTTGTATATACATAATAGTATCTATTTAAAAAGTAAGCATTAGTAGTCTGTTTCCAGTTCCATCCTACCCCATTTTTAGTAGATTTATATACTCTACCGTCTTCAATAAGATAATCAGCACCATCAACCATGTCACTTTTATAACCTGTACCTTCGTTATAATCACTATCGATAAAAAACTGTATATGATTACCTACACGAGTACTTTTTCGTATATAAAGCTCTAAAAGACCATTGTCTATAGATTTTGACAATACACCCAATGATGATTCATTTGGTTTATTAACATTTTCCCAATCAGACCTCTCTACCTTAACCACACCCTCATGTGCTGGCTCTGTACTAATCTTTATAGATTCATCTCTATCAGAGCTACCACTACCACAACCGACTAAAAGTAAAGTCGCTAAACTTAAAAATGTATTTCTAATCATCCAAATAACCTTTTCTTACAATAGTATTAAGCAAATATCGGCATCCATAAAAATATATTAACTCTGTATGGATATAATAGTCAAAAGAAAAACTAAGGATAAGAAAAGATGCAAAGCCTTTGGGACGATAAAAAAGCAGAAAACTTTAAAGAAGATGACCTTGCCATGAGAGTTTACACCTCCAATCTTTTAGGAGCATCTCAGGATTTGGTGCTCCATGGTGGAGGGAACACTTCTGTAAAGATAGACAACCTTTTATATGTAAAAGGTAGTGGTTGGGATTTGGATACGATAAAAAAAGAGGGCTTTCCTGCTGTTGACTTAGATATTCTTAAAGAGATGGCAACAAGAGAGAGTCTTAGCGATACACAGATGGTAATAGAGCAAAAAGATGCCATGGTAGATAAAAACTCCCCTAACCCATCAGTTGAAGCTATACTTCATGCCATCATCCCTTTTAAGTTTGTAGACCACACCCATGCTGATGCTGTTGTCACACTTACAAACACTCCTGATGGCAAAAAAAGGATAGAAGAGTTATATGGTGAAAATATGCTTATTATCGATTATGTCATGCCTGGTTTTATATTGGCTAAAGAGATTTATCAAAAGAGTAAAGATATAGATTGGAGTAAACTTGATGGTATGATACTTCTAAACCATGGGGTTTTTACATTTGACGATGATGCAAAAAAAGCTTATGAAAAAATGATAGAGATAGTTTCAAAAGCAGAAGAAGAGATAAAAACACCATCGGTAGAAACAAAATCTATAACAGAAAAAGAGTTGGAAGAACTTAAGCAAAAAGTTTCACATATCAGACGAGTTGATGTATATCCAACTATCATAGATACCAACCAAGCAAGATACTTTAGTACACTTAAAAACATACAAGAGATCATCAATAAAGGGCCGTTAACTCCTGAGCATGTCATACGAACCAAACCGTTTCCTTTGATAATCAATAGTAATTTAAGTGAAGATTTAGGAGATTTTGTAGATACTTATAAACTATACTTCTACGAACATGCCAAAGATGAGATGATGCTAGATACTGCTCCTCGTTGGGCTATCATCAAAAACAAAGGTGTAGTTGTATTTGGCACAAACGAAAAAGAGAACACTATCTTAAAAGATATCATCTCGCATACTATAAAAGCGATACTTAGAGCAGAAGCCATGGGTGGTTGGCGTTCACTTCAACGAAAAGATATCTTTGATATGGAATACTGGGAACTAGAACAAGCAAAACTAAGGAAAAAATAATGATTTTAAAAACTTTACTACTTACAGGTTTACTACTTTTCACAGCATGTGGAGGTAGTGGAGATAAAAACAGTGATACAAAAAAAACTCTTCTCCAACAAACAGGAGAACAGATAGAACAACAAACACCTATCCAAAAAGAGACAAAATCAGTCACTTTATACATCCATGGATACGATAAAGATGGCTCAAAAAGCGATGATACTTATGGAGAAGTAAACCAAGATAAAGTAGTTGACAACTTATCCCAAATAGCTAACCTACCAACATTGCAAGATTTTGATAAAGAGAGCTTCAAACAAGTTTTAGCAGTAGCAACATACTACGGAAGCAAACCTCCTAGCTACTACACACAACAAGATATAACCGATATAGAAAATAGTGGAAAAGGTATACCTAGATATGCACTCATCATGGCAAAGTTCGCAAAACATGCCATGGCACTTAGTGGAGCTGAAAAACTAAACATAGTTAGTGGAAGCATGGGGTCTTTAGTCACAAGATATATGATAGAAAAAAACTTACAAAACTTAGCAAGTGAAAAAAAGATAACAAAATGGCTCTCTATCGAAGGTGTGATACGAGGAAACTATGCAGCAAGTAACTCTATAAGCTCGATATTGTCTCTATTTAAAAAGAAAAATATCGACGATGAGCACATGGACTATACCTGGGTAAAGAAAAACTTAGGAGGCGTTGAAGCTTCAAGCCTATACTACAAAGATATAAAACTTGGATTTATGAGTTCTACTCAACATAACACCAACGGTGCACTACTTGATGGGCTATTAGCCATAAACGGACAACTCCAACCAAACGATGGTGTACAACTTGTAAGAGATACTATGTTTGATAAAACACCTCACAACAAACCCACCTTCAACCGTTTTTATAGCGATCACTTAGGTATAAAAAAACATCAAGGAGCATGGGCTGAGGTTGCTACTTTTTTAACTCCAAACAGACATGTAAGGATAACACTCACAGAAGCTCAAGTACACGACCTTCACGAAAACATAGGCAAAAACTTAAACCACCATGCAGATATAGTTTTTCAAAGTGAGGTAACATCTCAAAAAGTAGCAGAAAAGTTTAACATACAAGAGCCGATAAGTCAAAGAAAAGTAGAAGGTGGAGCACTAAATCTCATAAAATACGACAACATAAACCAGATAAAACAAGTCAATCAAACTATCTTTGATGATGTTGTTCTAAAAGAAGAACAAACACTCCACATAAACATATCAGCGTTTGAGCTAGACAAATACGCCATGTACGATGTGAGAGAACCAACACTAAAAAGTAGTAAAGATAACATAGGAGATATAGAGCTAGACATACCACTGCAAGATGGCACTATAGATATCTCGGATAGTGGTTGGAGTGGAAAAGTTAAGGTAGAAATCCTACCTTAATTTATCTCGCTTAAAACATCTACAACTTCAACATTTATCATGTTTTTGTCGATATCTTTTTGGATATTGACAACTCTTCCATACTTGTTGGAGTAGTAACTATCTGTTGTATGATGGTTAGTCGTTCCACAGTAAATATGCATGACACTTTCAAAGTTGAACTGTGCCAATACAAAATCTTTATTTTCAACCTCAAGAGTGTTTTTCAAATCATTTTTAACAGACAAAGGTAAAACATCTTCAAGATTTTTAGCACCGAGATATCGTACTATACATCTTTTAGTAACATCTTTGTCATAAACTTCATAAACTCTATCATTTTTAGCTACTTTTGCTGGTAAATCAAGAGGAAGTGTAAACTCATGTGTTACTATTTTTTCAGGATAAACATCAAAGTGATTTACCTCTTTTTTGTTTTTTATCTCAGTAACTGTCACAAAACTACCATTATCTGCTTTGGAAAAACTTCTCTGAAAAACATAAGGCTTTTTATCAAAAACATTTACACTATTTTGAGTATAACGATAAACTTTGTTGAAAATATAGTTTTTGTTTGTAGTCAATGCGTTAGGATAAAGATAATCAGCCAACTTCACAGATGAACCAACACCCTTTTTAACAGAAGGAAGATAAGAATCTCCCTCAACTAAAGTATCTGCTGTTTGGTTATCATCTTGAAGGATTACCTCTTCACATCCTAAGAATGTGAAGAGGGTTAGAAAGAAGAAAAAAAACCTATTTTTCATGGTATGTTTTTTGGTCTAATATCTCATATCTTGTACCACCATCAGGATATTTAACTACATTTAATACTTCACCTCTATTAGCCACATGGTAACTATCCATCTCTATACCATTTGTAGCACCACAATGAATAGTAAGTACAGCATCGTAAGTAAATTGACTAACTTTTACATCAGTATTTCCATTTTTTTTCTGTCTCTTTATCATATCTTCTAAAATTAGTGCAGGTACATACACCGATAAATCTTCTGAGGCATTGATGCTGGATACAACACAACTCATTTGTACACTTTCATCTCCAACAGAAACTACTTGAGTGTTTGTTTGTACCGTCGTTGGATATTCTTCTCTATCATATCCATAGTTATTTTTTGTAAAAGAGACAATTTTACCACTATATATCTCATCAGTTTTATGTTCTAATCCATTTTGCTTTTCTGTTATAGTTACGATACCATTGCTAACACTTTTTGCAAATTCTTTTTCTATAAAACTTTCATAAGTAAGTGTACCTTGCGTATCTTGGGTATAGTTATAAACACTTTCAGCCGTTCGTTTCCCCTCAGTTAGAGTCTGATATGGGTACATATACTCTTTTAGAGCTACAGACATACCCATTGGAGTTTGAAGCGTTGGTCTTTTATCATTCGTAAAAGTTCCTCCACCAGCTACATTTCCTTGGTTATTTGAAGCCACTTTTTTACACCAAAGCTCTCTAACTTTTTGTCCACTAAAAGGGTTTCCTTGTTTGCTAAACTGATCATCAACATAAAAACAGTTGTTACTATTTTTGTCTGCTTGAACATAAGTTGCAACAGTTTGTCCACCATCGTTAGTTGTTATCTTTAACTCTTGATTTGAACTCAAACTATAAGATGCTATTTTTTGTTTTTGATTATTACCTGTTGGAACATTGTAAACATTTCCATTTGCATCCATATCTAAAGTAAAGTATTCTTGCTTACTCTGAACAGTCCATATCCCAGCTATATCTTGACTACCAAAAGTGTTGTTATATTGCCCTATGGCTCCTTGTTGTCCACCAAGTTCAGGTGTTCCATCAGTACCACAACCTACAAATGCAAAAAGCGTTGCACCTAGTAAAATATTTCTAACATTAGTCATATCTTTTCTCCAATTTATAAAATATTTTTTATTGTAGCAAATTTTTGTGAAATAATCAGCTAACTGTACTAGCAAATGTCATCCAGTAGAGTATCCATCCTGTTATCGCCATCATGAGGATATTTATAAACACAAACTTACCCATCTTTTTATGGTTAAACTCAAAAAACTTGGGGTATCTAAACATAGATTTTAAAATCAACCAAAACCAACTAACAAATGCACTCAAAGCAAAAAATAGATGCACAACAAAAACTATCATCATCTCTTTTGTCCCTGCATAAGGGCTAAGTTTACTTATATCTGCTAGTTTCCCCGAACGAACATCTATCTCCAAAGCTATCACTAAAAACAGCACAATAGTAAAAAGAGTTATCTGTATATATTTATGAGCATCATACTTCTCTCTAGCTGCCAGATAAAAAGCAAGAAGTAACAAAAAAGGTAAAAAGCCAGATATAGTCATCACCAAATCGATGATAAAGTCTCCCCTAGTTCCTAAAAAACCTTCCATGCCTAATCCTCCTTGACAAACTTCATGCCAGGTTCCCAGTCGATATAAACACTATCTTTCTCTTCAAGATGTGGAGCTTTGATAAACACAGCTTTAAAATCCCCAGCACTTTCATTTGTAAAGTAGTGTGCCTCCCCAGGCTCACAGATGAGATAATCCCCAGCTTTTAAAACAACTTTTTCACCATCAACATAAACACTACACTCTCCCTCAAGAGCCAAAAAACTCTCCTCTTGTCTAGTATGCTTATGGCATGGGTGCTTTTCCCCTGCTGTTATAACCACAACACCCAAATCTACGCGTTTTCCTTTTGTTAGGTATTTTGGTCCATGGTCTCCAAAGCGATACTCATGGTCGCTTTCTTTTGTTAAGTACATAGTTATTTCCTACTTTTTAGCTTATTATATCAAATAGTTTGATAGAATATCGGATGAGATTTTTTACGATACTTTTACTTACTATTTTTTCACTTTTGCTAACTTCATGCTCTGAGCCTCAAAAGATACAAAAAGTCACTAAAGTTACCAAAAAGATACCTATAAGATGTAGAAAACCTCTACCATCACTGGAGGAAAGCTTAGCTAGGATAGATGGGCATGTAGGCAATCCTATATTTATCCGTATATTTAAAGAAGAGAAAGTTTTAGAGCTTTTTATGAAAGTTGATGGAGGATTTAAACTCTGCAAAACATATCCTATCTGTGCCTATTCAGGAGATCTTGGTCCAAAACTAAAACAAGGCGACAAACAAAGTCCAGAAGGTTTTTACACCATCACCAAAAAACAGTTGCGAACAGTAAGCAACTACCACCTAGCCATAAACCTAGGCTTTCCAAACAAATATGACAGATATCAAAAACGAACAGGAACTTACTTGATGATTCACGGAAAGTGTAGCTCCACAGGGTGTTATGCTATGCAAAACAAGCCAATTGAAGAGATATTTTTCCTATCAGACGAATACCTAAACAAAAAAAACAAAAGCTTATCTGTTCATATATTTCCTTTTAGGATGACAAAAGATAACATGGAGATACATAGCTCAAACATTTGGTATCCTTTTTGGAAAAACTTAAAGCTAGGGTATGATATTTTTGAGAGATACCACACTGTACCAATCGTAAAAGCATCTAAAAAAAAGTATAAATTTTACATAAAAAAAAGGAAGGGATAACGATGGATAAAACACACTATTATAACCCAAACGGCGAAGATATACTCGATGAAAAGATTTTTGGTGGAAGCCCTACAGGATTTGTAGACTTTAACCGTTCAAAGTACCAATGGGACAGCAATATCTACGACTTGATGAATGCAAACACATGGTTTCCCTCAGAAGTAAACACAAGTAGCGAAAAGAAAAACTTTGCAAATCTCACAGAAAACGAACAAGCCATCTATAAACTAACATTTGCACAACTCAGCTTCAACGATAGTGCCCAAGAAGAGTACCTAAGCGACTTTAGAAGACTAGCAAACAACCGACTTGTAAAGTCCGTTTTAAGTTTGCAAATCATGCAAGAAGTCAACCATTCAAAAAGCTACGCCGTACTACTTGATGCTTGTGGAAACTCCGAAGAAGTTTTCAACCTCTACAAACACGATGAAGCACTAAACAGAAAAAACTCAAAGATAGCAGAACAGTTTGCAAGTTACATAGGAGGAACATCTGTTGATGAGATGTTACTAAGTGCCATGGCAAGTGTAAACTTAGAAGGTGTCTACTTTTTACTCGGTTTTGGCTACATCTACACACTTGGAGATAAAGTTCCAGGGGCTAGAGATATGATACAGTTTATTGCAAGAGATGAGTTAAACACCCACCTACCCCTCTTTGCAAATATCTTCAAGACCATCCAAAAAGAGAACAAGATAAAAACTTCAACCATAGACAAGTCTTACGAGATGATACAAAATGCAGTAGAGATAGAACTAGAATATGGGAAATACCTACTAAAAAACTACCCAATCATGGGACTAACAGAAGAGCTTATGGA
>JAUTBQ010162635.1:0-12528 GCA_032361185.1 Lepetodrilus ovalis | reverse complement strand
TGAGAACGGGTATGTGACTGTGTGTGTGTGTGTGTGTGTGTGTGTGTAATGTTGGGTGGGAGGTGGCGGGGAATCTTATCACCATTAACAAATACCAGGATTTTTTTTTTATATCAGATTGTTTCTCTTTTTTTTATTTATGGTAATTAGTTGAGATGTGCACATTAATATTAGAATCAAATTAGGTTTATTCAATTGAGTCATATTTCTATCAAAAGTAAACAGAAATATTCTATAAAGATATTATTATTTTCAATTCAAGATACAAAGAAAGAAAGCTTTTCAGTTTGAAATCTTAAGACCTTTTGCATCTTTCTATTTTTTTAATTATTTGTTTTAAGGGATCTACATCCTTTAAAAGGAACTTGCTATTGGTGATCAGTAATCGGTAACAGTGTACCAAGAAGCTGAAACTGCTACAAATATTGTTCAAAATCAAAATGTTTACTTGGTTTACACATGTACATTGACTAATGTTGACTAGTGTACCCAGTATGTGCATGTTGTATCAGTGACTGTTTACATCATTATCTAGTGCACATACTTGCGAACCCATCCCAGGAGTACATCCACAGTAGCCTAGTCTTCATGTATCATGTTGGTGATTAAGCAGCACTGGCAGCCACTGTGCAGCCATTGTACTGTTACACAGGTATAGAGTTAACCCTGGCAACTGCCAAGTGGTGCCACCGGAGATCTCCCTTCTGTCTAGGGTTACCAAGTTGCTACTGTGGTACTGTGGCATGACCCCTTCCTTAATCTGATCCTCACCAGGTACATAGTTGTGTCTAAATTAGATCAGATTGCCCTATTAACCAATATATGGTTAATGTTGTATAAATAGCAGGGAAGCTGAGTGTTAGCAGAGGAGAGGTAGGTTGTTAGTGCTGGCTGTATTTACGTTGTGTGTACGGTGCTACTGTCAGATGTAGAGCTGTCTGGCAATGGCTACATGTAAAGCAGCAAACATTTCTTTCTGGTAACAGAAGTCTAGTGATGTTTTTGACTTGTACCATAATTGTTAAACACTTGGAACTTTAGTTCATAACAAACACAATCTTGTGGATGCATCTATGTGTATCTCTAAATACAGGTCTGCTGATAACTGCCTAAACGAACTACTTGAAGAAGCCATTAATGAACATTTTAAGTACACAACTGTTACTCTTTACCACTTCTACATTGTTTCATTAATACAGATCTAGATCTTTTTAGAGTTGTAATTTCTAATAATGTAACATTTCAGTAGTTAATTTGTTTTTCTACATGTTTTGTAACAAAATAATTTAGTTTGTAGAACTAAATCTATATGTTAAATATATGTTAATTCTATAACATAAAACAAAGATTAATACAGAGTTTTGTTTTTCAGCGAGGTCACGCCGTGTACAATGAGTGAGGGGGATTTGACCTACTCCTCTGACCAGATCGAGTCACTCCTCTGCTGCGCTGTGTGTCTGGACCGGTACAAGACGCCCAAAATACTTCCTTGTCAGCACACGTTCTGTCATCAGCCATGTCTGGAGGGGCTGGTCAATCACATGACCAGGACGCTGCGGTGTCCGGAGTGCAGGGCAGATCACCTGGTCCCCCGGGGCGGCACCGTCAACTTCCCCAACAACCTGACCATCATCAGCTTTCTGGAGTTGCCAGGACAGAGGAAGTCCACCGCCATCCAGTTTGAAGAGTCCCAGGCTACGGGATCTGACTTGACGTCTGCTGATGTCCCGCAGGCAGCCGGAGCAGTTGGGGGAGGAGGGACAGCCGGGAGCGCCGGGGGAGGAACATCCACCTCCAGCAGCACCGGGGGAGGAACTGCACGATGTCCTCAGTGTGTCAAGGACCGCTATCTCCTACGATGCGCTCACTGTAACGACCTTCTCTGTGACGCCTGCCGAAGGTCACACTTCCGTTTCCTTAGACAGGACGTGCAGAGAATGATTGGCCAGATTAGACGAGGTATTCCGAATATGTCCGAACATTTGAACAACATTGATGATCAAGCCTCCCAGCTCCACCAGAGATGTGAAGCGGCTAAGGAAGCTCTGTCAGAGGCCATCGAGACCCATGTACAGGAGCTGAGAAATAGGCATAGACAGCTGCTAGGAGAAGTAGATAATTTTATACTAGGAGAATTACGCTCACTTCGATCTCACCAGGAAACCCTTGAAGTAGACATGGCAAGTATTTCCAGTTTCTGTGACTCCTCTGAAAGCAGTGCTGGTAGGTCAAGTACCCCTGAAGCTCACATCGCTGAAGTGAAACAGCAGTGTATTGAGAACCTCCAAACCGTGCGTTCCTACGATGCCGACCAGTACAGGATTCCTACACCGAGAAAACTGGCTATTGAAATGAATGGTCAGTACTTGTCGAACACAGTGAACAATTTCGGAGAAGTCATCATTACTAGTGGAATAACACGTGGTGGTACATCACTCTCTCAGCGCACCCAGGACACACTCTCTCAGCGCACCCAGGACACACTCTCTCAGCGCACCCAGGACACACTCTCTCAGCGCACCCAGGACACGTCGGTGGGGTCAGAGGGCAGAGCAACGTGGCAGACTCCCGGCGCGATGGATTACACACTGAGAGTGGCAGACACTAGGTCTCCTGTTGCGTCACCATCTCTGGAGAGACGAGGACCACGTGACCTCAGGCCCTCCAGAGTCTCCTTTGACGATGAGGACGTTATTGATGAAGAGGAGGAAAGCCGTCGATTGCTTGGCAACAGATCTCTGCCGTCATCGCCCCACGCTGGTGTGCGACGCCGGCCTCGGAGAGAGCACCACTCGGACACCAGACTTGCTGGAATGATGAGTGGGGGTGATGGACTGTCTCTGATGGACAGGAACCGAGCCCGACATAGAAGCATTGGTTCTCTGCCCACACAAGAAGAAGACTTGCTGGAAACCTCGCCCTCCGATTCCCCTCCCAGATTTACGAGGGAGCAGACGTATCATAGAGAATCTCCCGCTCACAATGCTACCAATGGCACACCTGATACGTCGTGGATGAGAACACCGGTACGTCCGGCGGTGCAGTTTGACATCAGTCTGAACGCGTCTGATGATCCAGCCAGCGAGCAGGCAGCCGCTCCTCCCACCTACAACCGCATCAGCCACAGCCCCAGTCTCTACGTCACCTCGCCTAGGAACAAGTACAACCAGAAGGGAAGAGCCGTGTTGAGGTTTGGCGAGAGAGGCAACGAGTCGGGGAAGTTCACGTGGCCACGAGGCGTTGCTGTGTCCCGATTGGATGACAACGTATTTGTAGCAGACAGCTCCAACCACAGAGTACAAGTCTTCGATGTTGACGGGCGGTACCTGAAGACATTTGGTACTTATGGACAGGGTGACGGTGAATTCGACTGCTTGGCTGGAATCGCTGTGAACGGACTCAATCAGGTCGTAGTTTCCGACCGCTATAATCACCGCGTTCAGATCTTTGACCGACATGGTCGCTACCAGAATGCATTTGGACAGGAAGGTTCCGGTGATGGTCACCTCAACTATCCCTGGGGAGTGGCCTGTGACAACATGGGATTCATTTACGTGTGCGACAAGGAAAACCACCGCATCCAAGTCTTCCAGTCTAATGGAACATTTGTCAGGAAGTTTGGAAGAATGGGAAAAGGGCCTGGACAGTTAGAAAATCCCCACTACGTTGCTGTCAGCAGCGACAACAGGGTATATGTCAGCGACAGCAGTAACCATAGGATTCAAGTGTTCAGTATTTATGGAGACTTTCTTTTCACATTTGGTATAAACGGGACACAAAGAGGTCAGCTGAAGTTTCCCCGGGGTATTGCTATTGACAACCAGGGGTTTGTGGTGGTGGCAGACAGTGGGAATAACCGGATCCAGGTGTTCCGAGCAGACGGCCGCTACTACTCCATGTTTGGAAGCTGGGGAAACGAGAACGGACAGTTCAAGGGACTGGAAGGTGTTGCTATTCAGTCCACGGGAAATGTAGTCGTTACTGACCGAGAAAATCACAGAATTCAGTTATTTTGAATATCTTCCCCATAGGTACAAGTAGTAGCTACCATATGCTTTATATATTTATTGTCATCAGAATACTGAAGTGCTATTTATTTGATAGAATTTCCGGTAAATAATCACGGCTCAATCAAATCTACAATGGTGTGTGGCTGCTTGCTCATTATTTCATATGGTCTGAATCAGATGATATACTCTAAGTAAAACTGACGCTATGACCTTGTTACCTGTAATATGTGATACACAAAGTCACCGTCCCATTTTGTTACCTTCCAAACCTATACATTAGTCTTAGACTTAGGCTTCCCAGTTTGTATCCTTTGAGAACTTGTTCCTCAGGTCCATCATATCTTGTCTCATACCTCCAGGAATCCGTACCAGCTTCTGTACCCAGCACCACTCTATCACCAGCTAATTACAGAGTTAGTCTGGAGACCTAGTCCGCTCAACTTGCCAATGTTCACCATCACCAGCTGACAAGACTTGTCAACCCAACTTGTTTGTATCATCTCATCACTTGTCAACCTACACTAGCTGGTACAGTCACTGCAACACTTCTTTGTTCATGCTAGGTTTTTAGAATATTTGGTGCTGAAATAATATATATAATTATAGTAACATATGAAATGGGTAAACAGGCAGAAACAGAAGAATTGTTAACTTTTTTAATTTATAACATTCAAAAAGAATATTCAAAATATCTGTCAGTTATTCGATAAATATGTTCTAGATGTTGACAAAGTTAGCAACATTATTATTTCATGCACTGTATTGTATGTGTGTGAGTTGTCTCAGGTACAGCATCAAGGTAGTTACAAGGATTGAATCATGACTTAGATACTCTACTAGCATATGTATGGCTAAATACCACTATGTGGAGCTAATTAATATACCGTAGTCTACAGTGGTATGTATGCTTTGTCAGTCGTATACTGGATGCAAATAACAGGTGTGAATCTAAGTACTGCGCTATTGACACTAATGGATAACTTCATCCTCGCACCCCAGAGGTACTTACTACGTTAGCACTGCACGGTACCCCTGGCTCACATCTATGGGAAAACTCGCGCAAACAGTCTACAGGAGCTATAAATAGAACAATGATAACATCTGTTTCATTGGATAGTAGGTTTTTACGGCGTTTTCATCGGGAAAATTACCTCATTGGTTTGGATTTTTGCGCAGGTTTTCCCCTAGATGTGAACCAGGGGTACCTTGCAGTGTTAACGTAACAGGTACCTCTGGGGTGAGAGGATGGCAATCACGGTTCGTTGACATATTTATTGGTCAAACTTACGTTTACGTTATTTTCATATTTTACGTATTTTTGTCTCGCGACAATAAATATAAACAATTGCATCGAGTGAAAATTAATTAATGCAAATTTAGGCAGATTTTATGTATGTCAAGTGAATATACTTTGCAGTTATATAGCTAAGAACTAGTCCAAAACGAATATTACTATAAGATATGGTTGTATGCCTTTAATACTAGACATTTTCTTCTATTTTGCTTTCACTTCAGATGGGATACTGACCACATTGCTTGTTACTACAACCCCTTAACATCAATTCCTCGGAGAATCAAAGAACATAGTATCAGTCTTATCTTTAAATACTTTCGTCGGTGATATCCTCCTTCTGTCTCGACAAAATAACATGGCGAGTATAAACGTAGCTTGTAACAAGGCATGTGAAAACAGCATTATATCTTGACAAATTGACCATCTCGGTTCTCCGGCATGTTTAGACTGAACGTAGTGTAAAAATAATTCATTATATAACCAAAACGGAAACACACAGAGAAAAAAAAAGGGGTAATATTCCGCAACAAAACAACACGACTTCATCATCGGTAATTGCAAAGATAAGAAACAGACTGGTAATTCCTTTGCGTGATTCCCTAAATTTGAGTTAATTAGTGTATGTATACATTCGTGAAGTCTGCACCAGACAAATGATAAAAACCGGAACTGAGCTGATAAACAAAGGTCTCAGAACGGCTCCTTGACGAAGTCACACAGCTGCCAGCGGATCTTGGCATAATGAAGTCTTCACACCTTCATGGGGGTTTTCTCAAACGTATACGCACACCTTTACCTGCACGTGGATCCAAACTTCATTGCCACATCACATCACATCGTGCAAACATCCAAGTATAATATTCAATTGAGCCATGAAAGAGAAACGGGTGAATTTAGATCGATGAGGTTGCTTTGGACTGAACGTAATTTTAACGTCTCCAAAAGTTTTGAGATCACCTGTTATCGTGCCAGGAACAACGAGTATATACATACAAGGTAGACAACTGCCACAGGTAGTCGGACATTTCGTATGTCAGACACACCCACGCCTACCTGTAAGGTCCAGGAGGTGCATGTTTGAGGTGCTTGTTCTGCACCTCCTCAAAATCAAAATATTGCTTGATTTCCCTGGACAAACGTAACAACTGCATGGCTTCATTTGTGGCCAAGATATGAGCGAAGTAATCTTGAAAGAGGCTCCAAGTCCATATATCCTGTCTAAGAATGATGCTGTTACTGTATATCTGGTTTACGGATTGAGTATAAAAAAAATAAACTATTTGTATATTATATATCAAAGGCTCGTAGAATTTCAGTGCCATTATTCAATGTAGAATGAATTAGTGGGTTATACCCTAGGCAGATGATCATGCGTGTGTATATATATATATATATATATTAATGTGTGTGTGTGTGTGTGTGTGTGTGCGCGTGCGTGTGTGTATGCGTGCGTGTGTGTGTGCGTGCGCGCGCTCGCATGCCTTAACATGTAAAAATTTATATAACCAATTATTTGTATTTATAATATATTCCATATAAATGAATACTATGTGTTCTCTATTACTGGGATCTGCCAAACACCTGTTTAACTATGTTTAACTAAAGTCCCTCTGAAGTTACGCGCACCTAATGGAGCGTCTCCAATGTGCTCTGGGTTGACTCAGATTGTACTCGGTCCATGAAGTCGCCAATTACCATCTCAGCCCTGTACGGAGGATATCTCAGAAACAGATGTCTGCCAACATCATGACAAGGACATGAGGGAATGTCGGCCGTGTTCGTGTCAAAGACGTGATTACACGTGTATTATGGTCTCATTTGTTCTCACTCAGGAAATCTTTTTCTTTCTTTAATTTTATTGTATTAAATTAATAAAACATATGGATTAGTTGCGTGCGTGTGTTTGAGCACTTTATTTGTTTGTGCGTGTATGTATGTGTGTGTGTGTGTGTGTGTGTGTGCATGCGTGCGTGCGTGCGTGCGTGTATGTATGTGTGTGTGAGAGAGAGAGCGCACACGAGTTCGTGTGTGCATGCGTGTGTACATGTGCAGGAATCCTAGAAACACGGACCCAGTAACTGATCCATACTTTCAGTCGATGGCGTGAGTGTGTAAGGAGACATTGACCATTTGTTACAGAGGATGGTACGTAGTATGTTAGATCCTTATCAATGTATTATCTCTTTGATTTTCCAGACTATTTACTTTATATACAGCATAGGTTCAACGGTTGTATTAAAACACTCGAGAGATCTACACTGACACGTCTACGGATATTTCGATAAAACGTTGGCTATTTCGATAATACATTGGCTATTGCGATAATGCAATGGCTATTTCGATAGAAAAAAACTGATATTTCTATAACACATAATTGGCTATTTCGATAATGCAATAGCTATTTCGATAATACAATGGCTATTTCAACAATAAAATGGCTATTTCGATAAACTATTCGATAAAACATTGGTTATTTCGATAATACAATGGCTATTTCGACAAAACAACGGCAATTTCGATAAAACATTGGCTTTTTCAACAAAAAACAATGGGTATAAAAAAAATGCTATTTCGACAGATTCGCCCCACACACAAACTATTTGAAGGTTGACATGTCGTACCCGGGATAACCTGTTTTGTTTGAATTCGCCAAACACGGTAATTAGGTATCGCCGTGAACTTCTCTCGTGTTAGCTATGGGATTAGACCAGGCCTCTTTCCCCTACAGATGTTCATGCCTCTTGACCTGGCGAAAAAAAGGATTAAACGTTTTGAAGAATTTGTTTTAAAGAATTGCATGCTGACCGCTGGGAATTGCGTTTCTGTTCATAACGCTGTTCATACGTTTGTTTATAACGCTGTTAATAAGTTTGTTTATAAGTTTGTCCATAACGCTGTTCATAAGTTTGTTCATAGGTTTGTTCATAAGTTTGTTCATAACAACAATGTATTCAAATACTAGTACATATTTGTTTGTTTGTTGTGAGCATAGTGCTAATGAGATACAATGATGTATCATATAACTGCAATGATTATTGTAAATGTCGATATTAGTATATCCACACCAATGCAAATATAGTTGGTTGTTGATTTTCGCACTGGGACTAGAAAACTAAAGGTATAGGGTAACCTTTTCAGAGAGAAAGATAGAAAGTTGAGAGAGAGAGAGACAGACAGACAGACAGACAGACAGAGAGAGACAGTGAGAATAGACAGAGAAAGAAAGCAAGAGAGGTGAGAGAGTGAGTTATTATGGAGTTTAACGTCGCCGCGGGAATCTTTCACCCATTTGCGACGATTACACATTTAATTAATGAACTATTTAGAATTTCAAATGATTAAGCATGAAAAACATGCCACAAAGGTATAGTTAAAAGTAGTCGTATGATGCAATAGCTAGATAAATGGTCAAATTATGTATATGATGCAATATGAAGTTTATAAGTACTAGTAATTAAAAACATGGCATAAAGGCCAATTTCTATTAGAAAAGATAATATTTGATGACCAGGGACCTGTGTAAATAAAGGTTTAAGGGGGGAGAAAGAGAGAGACCAGAGATAGAAAGAAAGAGAAAAATGATGGAGGGAGGGAGAGAGAACAAGAGAGAATAAAAGAAAAAAAAACAAGCACCCAGAGGTTCCTGGCCCAAAGGACATAAGCTCTTTGTATAATTGGTGCAGATGAACCTGTAGAGATTGGAACCGAGTAACCTGGAGATCCTTCACGGCTTAGTAACTACGTACTCTCTGGTCACTCATTAATGGCCCTAGCCAGATGTATGTAGTTATTACACCTCCTCGTATCCTGAGTGGGGATAGGGAAAGAACCAACCGATATACACGGAATCAGGTTTAAAAAAAATGCAATCTGGACTAAATTATAAATGCTTCATAAGCCGAAGAGAATTAGTATTGTTTATTTTTATTTTTTTGTTTTAAAGCATAATTTGGTTCTCGGTGTTGGTGTCATGGCCATACCAAAGCTGTTAGACTATCAATAGTCTCAGAGGATAAAAGTAAAATATCTTTGATAAATTCTACTGATGGGTATACTATTAATATGAAAGGAGCCTCTGAAATTCTTTAATCTCTGTTCCACCGAAAATCTAGACTCGCTTTTGTCCATGGGAGATATTGGAATAGGAGTATTTGGTTAAGAACAGGGTCTGTGAAACAGACTACAAAGCCGTTACAACTTGGAATTTTGAATCAAGAAATAAAAATGTCTTAAATCTCCATAGTCATATGTGAACGTTTTCGATGACTCATAAACAACGACTATATATATAGATATGTCACAAAGGACCACTATTCAACTGACTAGCTCACTAACTAGCCCACTGACTAGCCAGAGATGGCTTAACCTAACTCCCAATTCAAACAAACTATGCTGTTGGTGATTAAATAACACTGAAAGGGATGGAGAGAAAAAGGGGAGTACGAATGTTGTAAAGTTTGTCGGCTAATGTTTTGGAGAACAGGAAACATTACATTAAGGGAAAAAACGCAAACTATTCACGGGTGAATACCCTTTGTAAACATACATGTAATTTGATGATGTGAGTGATATCTAGATTCTGCATGTTTACAGTATTTTAGTGGCATTGCAATATAATGTGTTACGGTAAGACCCAATGAAGATTCACCACGCGACTGATGCGGATGAATGTGAAAGATTACTATGAATAGAAACTCAAACACCACTATAAAATGAATGTGAAACTGTTCTCCACAATGCAGACAATAAGCACAAATATTACCAATTTATTTATGATTAAGATATATATCTCTTGTAGAATGTTTCATTAACATTTTCACTAACTTGTTATCTTCCAATAAAATGGTGGCGACCAATTAAAATGTGTACCTGTGACAAAAATTGTGAAAAATAAAGAAATTATAAAAAATAAATTAAAATAGCATTGGGAGAGGAGCAAGATATGTAATGTAATGTGTGTATATAAAGTAAGACATGTTATCAGTATCATTCGTATTACCGTACCACTAAGCTACCATTGTATACACAACCCAATATTCTTGAAATAGTGTGACAAACCGCTTCCAAGCCTCACTTCAGCAACACATCCAGCCAATTCATTATTACTTGATTTAACATTAATTATTATATTTAAGACTCCATCGTCGCTTGCTTTTTCTCAACTGACAAATGTCACTAAATATTCTAAAACACAAGTTCTTAAATACTTCGTTTCAACAGTCAACCGAGTTTTAATACGAGAAAGGAAGTATTTTTATGGTATTTTTTTTATCCCCTTCGCAAAACATTTTAAAGCGTCATACCAAGACGACATCTGTGCTGAAGGGGTAATATTTCAACATGCATGACCGATTATCCATAGATGTCACACGGGACTGTATATAGAACATCTTTTTCTGATATTATCTCTAGAGATTCTGATACAGGTCTTATACCATCCCACCCGTTAGCATTGAAATAATCTCCCTTCAGAACTACCAGGGTGTGACAATACTCTCTGCAGAAAACTATACATATTAAAACCATTAAAAAGAACGGTATAACATTTAGAAGGACACGCTAGGGGCCTACATCTTATGAAATGCATTTTTTTTGTCTTCATTTCTAGAGCAACCGTTAGGGTCATATACCCGGTGTGTTGTATTGCTGTGGAAACTCGACAAGGCCGGGTCGGTGGTTGATAACGTTGGATGATAATAATAGCATTCCTTTGTGCCCATGATAAATAACGACACCCTTTCTAAAATAACGCTATATACCTTATCTATAGGTAGCGTTTTCTTGGCAACTGATCTTAGACGAAAACACCCTGAAAGGAAGTATGGGGTGTGTATATATATTCAATGGTAACATAGCTTCCCTGTGAATACTTAACGGTTGTGGTTATATCAAAAACAGATTTGAAGATTTAAGCCTCGTTCTTAAAGCTGTAAATTGTGTTCAATTAAAGATCAGCTTTGTTCTTGAACCTATGACAAAATGTTTTATACTTATATAAAGGAAATAGGAAGAGAGGACATTACAGATGAACTTTTCAGAATGTAGGATAAATCTGTTTGGATATTATACTATATATGTATATATGGGAATGCTTTGTATGATATTCTTAGAAAAACTGCTAAACTTAGATTCTTGTTGTTCACTAGCAGTTAACGTCTTCTTTTTTTATTTGTATTGAGAATATTATTTTTAAATTTAGGCCTAAAGAGTCTGTAATACATGTGCATTAGAAATATATGGCAAGAAACAAAACATGTCCTTCTTTTGGGCACAGACTATACGCTGCCATATGCAATTCATCAAAGCCAAAGGTAAGACACCACATTCAGATTTCTGACGCTTTCCTTTTTACCGACGTGCATGTATTCAAAGAGATCCAGCTGCCATCATCTTAATATTATATTACCTTATCATAAACATACTCTTCTAGTGGCAGAATGTCAGATTTACCTGTAGACTGAACATCACTCGTGCACGATCCGCATAATTAGCCGGATGTGTTTTACAAGTCTGCGTAATGTCACTTTCGTGTAGTGGACATACTCTCGTGACATAGTTTGTCTGCACAATGTGAACCCAGTCGCATTAATAAGACACTACATACATTATTCTTTAAATATAGCTTTTGTATTGGTCATAAATGTACTTATAATATATTATTAGTCTTGTGTTTTCGATTTATACTTTTATCTAAAGACTAGATTAAGATATAAAATGAATGTTTTAAACATTACATTTTATTTATTTAATAGTACAGTATAAAATATAAATATTTGTAGATATTACATTGAAATATTAAAATGTTCTTAATATTAATAGTTTATTCGTATATGTAGGCCTCAGGCCCATGTACAGTTGTAGTTTACATTAAAAAATAATCTAACCTTAATAGCGCATTTTACGAACTTGCATACATTAATAAGTTAAAAATTGGTAATAAGTTTGCATAGAAATTACATTGACATTTTGCATATATTTCATTCTTAAATCGATGTATAGTGGACATATAAATAAAAAGTGGTATTCATCTTCAATCGTGTAAAGGTTACAAAATTGATGATATTCTTGTGTATAGCAAACATCACCGCATCACAACTGCACTGGAGAATACGCTATACTCAATCATATAGCACCATGCTATTAGCTTGATATCATGCTCAGCTCCTGCATTAATGGGCTTTTCAGCGCTCTCTCTCTCTCTCTCTCTCTCTCTCTCTCTCTCTC
>JAUTBQ010162624.1:0-12529 GCA_032361185.1 Lepetodrilus ovalis | reverse complement strand
TAAGTTTTTTTTCTATAAACTTAAGTTTTTTGAATAACTTAAGTTAAAACTAAGCGGTTTATAGGATACCGCCCCTGGAGTCAGTGAATTATTGTTTTACTTCACAGCAGGAATCTTTCAACAATATGTGACGAGTACAATACGTATTTCCCCGTGTATAATACGCTACCATGTATAATACGCACCCCCTTCTCAGTGGAAAATACCTACTCTTAGTGTATAATACGCACCCCTTTCTGGGGTTCAACTGACAATACAACAAGTGTTCTATAACATGATACGGAAATATGGTATATCCTTGGAGAGAAAAATAATACCAACATCAAAAGAAGACACTGACATCGACAATAAATACATTCTCATATTAAAAATAAATATTTATTGATAGGCAACATGGTAAAAGAAATACAGAATCCATGCTAGCATATATGTATAAGCAATAGTGTTGCAATAGTGTTGCATTCACAGTATGTAACATAAAAAAAAGTGTCCGTTAATATATCTGTCAAATATGTCAAAATTGCGTTGTAATCTCTGTCAACAGTATAACAGTGCATCTTTCCTAATCAATATCCTACTCTATATACCGGTACTAGCATTGCAACTCGTTATCCGCATATGGTAACATTACATGCTAATCCTTACCGACAGGCCAAGGTATTGCCCTGGTACAGACAGTGCATCATATCAAGATCATCATAAAGGTAACCTACGCTCAGAAGTACTAACATAGTACCATTGTGCTGCATCCTATCCATGAGATAATGTTATGGTTAAACAAAAATAACTATAAAGTATGTACATTTGATTTGTCTACACAAATAATTGGGCAACAAGCTACATTTTATGAAAGGAAAATATTGAAAACCAGTCGGACATGTGAGATGTGTTGCCGAGTGTTGCCCAATGTAACTCAAGTGTTGCCAAATAGACTCCAGGCCCCCGTTTCACGACGGTGTCCTAACTTTAGGAGCTCCTAACTTTATGACCCAGTTTCAGTTTGATGTCCATGTATGAAGGAATAAGTCTTATTGTTGCCAGGTGATGACTGTTTAGGAGCTCCTAAATAGTTAGGACACCTTTGTGAAACGGGGGCCTGGGTTGTCCAATATACTGGATTGTTGCTCAATATACTGGAGTGTACGTCCTTGCATAAACAAATCAAATGTACATACCTCCTAGTAATATTCACTTGAACATGAAATATGTAAACAAAACAATGATTGTATGCGTTTAATTTATTAAAATATGACAAAAACATCCATTCATACTAAATATCAGTCTGACATTAATAAAAATGCAATATGACATATGCCTATCTATAAATTATAATGAGCATTGTCAGATTATGTAGATATATAAATGTGTTTAAAGGTCTTAAAATAGATATAAGTAAAAGGATGCTATAACAATTTGGGTTAATTGTGCAATAACTGAATAACATACAGGCAGAGATCCAGACTATCATTTTAGGGGGAAATCGAAGTATATTTTAGGTAGGGCTCATAATTTCAGCGACTATTTTACTGCATGTTTATGACATATAATACAGAAGTTAACATCCTTCTAAGATGCCTTTCTGCATATATGTCTAAAACCTTTGTCAAAAATCAATTGTTATAACCCAACCATAACAAAATACGTCCAATTCTAGGGTGTGATGCAAGCCCCCTCATAAATCCACCACTGACATACAAATTCCACCTATTTCCATCTGACGTCATGACACCAATTAACAATACTAGCTAGCACTATACATGTAATAAAACATTGTTAAAACCAGGTATATGATTTTAAAATATATCATGAAAACATTAAACATGAAAATGAGTCGGTTGGGACAAAAACATTGATGTAAGCAGTGTAATAGTTAAATAACAAATGTAGAAAAACATAGATAACACTCTATGGCTCCACTTTTAATTAACAAATACCTCACTGTGTACAACAGCATATTGCGCTGGTAAACATGGTAAATACAAGATAAAAGTCGAGGCTGATTCATGTTAAAAACTTACAGATACATGTAACACGATATATGAAGAAAATACTTCGTTACTTAAAGGGTAAAATTTTAGCCAGTATTAATAGGGATACATACAAAATACAGTATGTTTAACAAAAATATTTCTAAATTATAATAATGTCTAAATACAGTATAATTCCTAATAATATATTCTGCTTTATTGGTTCAATTGAAATCTGCCACTGTCTTGGTGTATGACACTTGAAATCTGCCAATGTTTTGTCTTGAAAAGTTAAGTATTCTTTACAAACTGAAAAAGAAAATTACAAAAATTCAGATTACCATTATACACAGTGGAATGACAATTAATACCTGGACATAATTAATATAGTGCTTTAAATACACACAGTAAATGAGACATTCTAATAGTGCAATACTTCACTGTTACTTGTGTTTATCTACAGAACCTCTTATTTAGCTCAAGGATGAATTTTGTGTGTCGATGAATGAACGAATTTGTTCTTCTCACCTAATCTAATACTGGGTTCCAGACTAACATTTTGAGTTACTTGCCTGCAGGGCTAGGCAGGGCAAGTTGCAAAGGTACCAAAGGTGCCGCATGTTAAAAAATAGGTTGCCCATTGTGCAATTTAACTTGCCTAAAAACTTGCCTCTGTATGTCGGACATATTATACAAGTATTAGTCAAGAGCCCTGCTAACATGAAGCCTAGCTATTTACGGTATCCGAGGAAACATGTTGCTGTAATCATCACATACCACTAGACTCGTCTTGATTTGGCTTTGTATTGTTTCTGGTTACAGTTGAAGTTGCTGATGCTTAGTAGTTTGTAAAGTGATTTTATTAATCTGATTCATTTTTTTTTTGAATTGGAACATTTTACCTTTCCCAACATAATTTTTGTCCACATAAATAAAGTGTTTTACAGTGTTGATACCGGGACTATCCTGGACTTACCTGAGTGCCGCCAATTCAGCAAGGAAGTCTTCTTTCTTTGATAGCTTCACCTCCTGAAGATGAAGTAGGAGAGTATTTGAATTTTATGTAACAGCACATATACACAGACAATAACCTACAAGGTACAAGAGATTATATACAATCATTCCCAGAGTTTAAATTACCAACTTCTTGTTGGATTAGGCACAGACAAGAGATTAGGGCATCTCCGGTTACCTGCAGCAGGGAGAGGGTTAATGTTGTAATTCGCAAGTTTTACTTAGAACATTAATTTCACCAGGGAAAGATAATCTGTAATCGATCTTGCCGAGTGGGTTAATGTTTTTATGTAACATAGCTAAAAGAAAACATTCTAAATTATCAGTAATGTATCATAGTATCAATAGATGACATTTCATGAAATCCAGAAGTTAAGGCAGATTTACACACATACAAAATTATTCTTGCTCAAGCACAAGGGCTAAAACCTGAAGTACACAACCTACTTCTTCAGTGTTGAGTTGTTTCCCAGACTTTTGCATGACCTCTAGAGCTTCAATTTGACGTAGCTTCTTCTGGATTTGCTTACTTTTCTTAGCATCTTCGATTCCGTGCTGTAAAGTAAAATACGATGAACAACATACTCCAAAACGTATTTCAATTTTAAATACTGTGAGAATCTTTCAGCCATTCATGACAGAAAAATGCAGATACCGTAACCACCATAATAATTCAAACAGGAGATAGTGAAATCTGTAGTCCAGTCTACTTACACTTGGAGAAACAGCAAAAGAGGGAATGTCAGATCCCGAACTGCTGCCATCAGAATCTAGATAATATAGAAAATAAAAACAAACAATGTGATTAATGCCAATTTACAAATCATTGTCATGACATATTTGTAGATTTCTACTTTAGACATACAGTGAGCAAGTTACATGTATTAGTTTTGCCTTATCCCCACAGCAGGGACCTTGCACCCATACACAACGACGTACATACAGTATTTCTGGGAATTGTTAAACGAAACAAACATAAACCACTTCCATTACAAACTGACAAATACAATTACTAATGCTTACCAAACCAGTCTTTGGCAATCATTTTCATGCTGTCTGGTTTCTTATCCAAAACATTGGGCACGATAAACGATGGCTTGGGACCTGGGAGAAAATAGGGACATATTAGTGTACAATAAACCAATGAAAATGTTTTGCAATTAGATTGACATGTCAATAAATATTGTGGTTAAATGATGAGAGTAATGAATACATGGTGTACTCAGTGTTAGAAACTTACCTGTAAAATTTACTGGCCCGAATAATGAAACAAATAACATTTATGTTTACCCCAAAAAAAATGAATTTATACTGGCCCGTAGGATACCTTTAGCAGCAATTTTAAACACTGGGCATACCAAAAACATAACTCTAGATGCGTGAACATGGTGGATGATGACTAAAACGTGAAGGCAAGGCCACACTTAGAAACATGTTTGTTTAAGGTATCCTGAGTGATTTGATTTGATTTCAACATATTTTATTGACAAAAGTTCAAAAGGATTAGACAGAAGCGAAAACACTTATCTCAGTCCTCTCCTTGATATATTAGTGTACAATTAGTGTATCCTGAGTGAGTATGGAGTTTAACATCGCTGAGGGAATCTTGCACCCATTTGCGACGATTTCAGGTATCCTAACCCAGTATATAAAACTAGGGAATTAGGTCAATGGAATTGGAAAGAAATGTGATGACAAAACTGAAAATTACAAGCAAAATCGTGAAATAGAACCATGCAAAATGAAGAAGTGGTTACAATCAGAATAGTATCAAAACATTCAACAGTAATTTTGACTAATTCCAACATTTACATTGACTAATTCCAACATTTGTGCTCCGTTTAGGAGCACAAATTCATCACACAATCGGAGCTAAAAGAAAGCGCCTACTTTTACGGATTCCTCGCCCAAGTCCTCCCATGTTATCTCCGGCCTTGCCGATGTTTAGAACTGACCAGTCGCTGAACTGACCGACCTTCCCCGGGCCGCTGTGACCATTCGTCTCGGTCGACTTCCTCGTCTGTCCGCGGCCGACCGGTTTCAAGTTGAACTGATCCGCGAAGGCATCGTCCGGCACAGGCATAGAAGGAGTCAGCCGTGATTGAGTCCATGCAGATTCCGGCGGAATATCCTCGTATAGGGTGGTATCTTCCACAAACTTCGTCGGAGCTGCAAGTCGCGGAATGGGATACGCTCGTGCGGATGTCTCTGTTGAGCGAGGCGTGTAAGGAGTCGGCCGCGATTGAGTCCATGCCGATTCCAGAGGAATATCTTCGTATCGGGTGGAATCTTCCACAATCTTCGTCGGAGCTGCAAGGCGCGGAATGGGATCCGATCGTGCGGATGTCTCTGGAACACTATAAGCCTGTAGTTGCGAGGGGAGTTCTGTGGATCTGGCTTGCTGTACGTATGGATTCCAGGGAACTTGGTTGCTGATCTGGGAGTCTATAGCGGTCGTAGGGTGAAGGTTTGCGTTCCTTGGTACGCCTCGTCCCATCGCCGGTCGCGGTATCCCGGGGGGAGCCGATACGGCGTTGGTGGTCGACGCCACTCCTGAAAACATAAAGTAGTCCTTCTGTTTCAAAATTATTCTGTTATATAAAGTCATGAATGCGATACAAAATGAGCTAGTCCGAATAGTGATACAAATAACAAAAGACATGAATTTCTACTAGTCCTTAGGATACCTTTAGCATTGGGCCTTGTGTAGCAGACTAGTGTTAATTTTGATCGCTGAGCAACATGAAACAAGATTTCATGCACATCATATTTCTGCAAGCTGTTATGCAATAAATAAATATTGGAAGTCTAAGCTTCCAGAAATAATCGTCTCAGAGGAAACTCACCTCTTCCTCGGCCAATGCCTGCTTGTGCAAGGGAGTATGCGAATACGGTCGAGGGCGGCGGCTGGCGATTCTCTTGGGGTGTGGCAGCACCCTGGTACATGCTAAAGGCCTTGGGCGCGTTCTTTGGCAATCTCAGCTTTCCATCAGTCTGTGCCGGACGCTCGTTTTCCTTGTTTGGCCGAGAGACGTTCGGACGTGTGGGCCTAAAATCAAACAGTCAAATAAGCATTCTTTGCTAGTTTAACTAACATTACCGCAGAAACTTTCACACACTTGCAATGAATGAGAAACCAGTGATTTTATTCATCAAACTCTTTTCAAAGGGGATGCCAAACAAATACGGTGACTGGCTAAGTAACAAGAGAGAGAGAAAAAATGTCAACATTTAACCATTAGAGTGAAAACTGCCATGCCTATATATTAGATATATGAAGGACAAGGACATCAAGGGGAACTTACTCATCCTCCTCCGGTGTCAAGTATCGGTGAAATTCTCGCTTCTCAGATGCCGTCATTCTGTGAACAGAGAACACAAAAATACAGAACAGATCAAAAATGTTCGAAGTCGCTGCCATTACTCCCACATTTACTATTGCATTGATCTGACAGATTGCTTTTTAAATTAACCGATTTAGATCTTATTTCCCAATGATAATTGAAATCTTAGCTTTCTGGACTGGTTAAGATTTTATTATGCTTCAAACAACATGTCATAGACTTATGTCCAGCTTTAACAACAATTGCAGAATTACACAGAAATAAATGGCAATAGCTCAACCTAATAGCTTTCAAAGTTAATTCTGTAGTAATGATAGCATACACATTATATATAACAACAATAAATATATGCTTCAAGAATCACAATAGGTTTTGTTCATGTCCGTCATACCCAGTAATGTTCTTGAATTTCACTTTATTCATTAGCGCTGGGTCTACACCAATTCTTGGATGAGGATTAGCTTCTGCAAGAAAAAAAGTATTAGGCATCAGTTGCAACAGTTTACGCAATATTATTATTTATTTTTTTTTGTAATGGGGTTTATAGTCACTTTCTAGAATCTTTCACTAACATCAGTTTAGGGCAGGAGGAAACCCACAACATCTGTAGCGCTGAATGTTGCTGTAAACCTGTGAGCAGCGGCTGGTACTGACAGACCAAGGATGATAACTGTAGTGAAATCAAAACTAAGTTATGGAGTTTAACGTCGCGACATGAATCTTTCACCCATTTACGACGATCCAAACTAAGGTCATAGCTATTTGATTCCGTGGTATACAGATACAGTGCCCCCTCGCTATAACACGGTCCGATGCACCGCAGATTTGGATATAAAGCGGGATCAGACGTGGATCCCATTTTCATTTTTTGTTATTTCCCTGTAATATCGTACAAGGTGGGTACTATAACGTGGGGGGTTATGTCATGGACCCCAACTTCAGTGTTATATCGAGGGGACACTGTATTGACGTAAATGATGGTTTTTTTAGTGGGTCTCAATTTGAGTCTCAAACCCTGTGTAACACATCAATTGCGTAATTACTTAATTTATTAACACTAACCATCGTCCCAGCATTCTGTTGTTGCTACTTCGTATGTGTGGTAGGCAGGCACATCAGTGCAACCCTTGAAAGTTCCCACATCGCCGTTCGCCATCTCTTGTTCTGGGAACACAAAAATATCCACGTCATTCTATTTATCATAACCATCGGAACACCAGATCGTAAACGTTAAAATTAACATACTAAATATAGTAAATGCACAATAATATTAATATGTTGAAACATCTATTTCATACTTGAAGGATAATACTATTATCCGTGTGTAAATCTGTCTTATTACACCAGGATTAACTGCTGGACTTCATGAACAGGTGTATATAGATGACATAAAAAACACACAAAGTATTGCAGTAATTTTACTTTCAGTAAAATCCAAAGATATCTATTGATTTTCATTTAAAACCAAAGGATTGGAATAATTTAACTTTCAATGACATCAGGACATATTATTTGATTTTTAATTAAATCAGAGGATAATATAATTATATGGTTTTTGATTTTCATTGATTGATGTACTGATTTGACCATTTGATTTCTGTAACCAAAGCACCAGCTGAAACTCCAGAAAAAGCACCAGAGTCCTACCATATGCATGGTCCTTCTCTATGGCGGCCTTATTAGGACACGTAGCCATGTGGTACCTCAGCTCAGGACGTGGCATCTCGTGGCACGCATTGAAGGGGCAAGTGGCAAACTCCTTACCAGGGTGATTCTGGAAAACAAATAGTAATTTAAATAAATAGATGTGTAGAATGTCCACACTTACTGTACTGTATTTATTGAGACCCTATTATAACAGTTTCTCCTTAGACTCCTACAGTGGTAAACTTCAAACTAATATAGATTTCCTACTATTTTAACTCGATGAATGGATGGTCCGCTTCATAATCAAATTTTATGAAAAACTGACTGTGCACACATAAACAAAATAAATATATAAATAAACTAAAATTCTATTCGTACCTTCCTGCACTTCATTAGATGGTATTGCATTCGTTTGCGTCGCACCATATGAGAATTGTCATAAGGACAAGCCACCTCCATCTCGGGGTCCAGTGAACAAATGTATTCATTCATGTTGACTTGCACTCAACTGCAACGTGTAACCTGTTGGGCTGGCTATATATATGGAAAAAATGCAATTATTATTTGACAATAGCTATTAAAGATGATTGACATAAACAAAATATTAAAGATATACCTATAATACTAGTCATTGCATCATAAAATAAAGTATTTGTAATGTATTGGTAATAGGAACAATATATATATTAGTGGGTTAAATTCTATTTTTAGAATAGACGTCAGGGCCGTAGCTAACTATTTTAGCATAGGGGGGCAGTAGGGGGGCAGTTGAATGAAAATTACAAAGTGATATCGTGATTTATGAGAAATAACATAGTTAGGATAAGACGACTAGGGGGGCAGCTGCCACCCCTGCCCCATGGCTAGCTAAGGCCCTGGACGTACATGTATCTGGATTAAAGATTCTGGTGATAGTAAACTCATTGGGGAAACGTGCATGATTGATGTTTTATTTATGTTTTATCAGTTTATCATGACGTATCACATGACCGGTTGAACATATGCTGAACAACATCATTTGTTTCTAAATCCAACAGAAGTTTCTTTATGAATTGTATTAACCATTGAGATTTGTTTGTTTGAATTATTGCTTTACGTCGTGGCAGGAATATTTCAGTTAAACCAAGGCCGATATATATATATATTGGTACTTGTGTTTGGCTTTCACCAGCAAATTCAGGTGAATTCCATCAAATTCTAATAATAGATGCGACCCACTTAGATCTCCAATTATAAATAATGCATCATTTCTATTTATAGCCTGTGTCCTTTGCAGTAATATATCTACTGATAAAATTTCAAGTTGGATATCACAATATTGAATCAATATATAGAATCACAATGAATATATATAGAAAATACTAGTATATTCAAGTTACTGGTCTAGATCATGCACTTATTTACTCAATAATACAGATGAAAGTTCCACTGCAGTATGTTGTCTCTAAACTAATTAAATAGATCTGCATGGCACAAAGTATAGAAACAGGGGAGCTTTCATCTGCATTAGTGTACCCTACTTTTGGTTAATGTCACTGTATTTCACTTAATTGCGAAATCTTCCAACAATAAAACTGAGGAACATAAATTTCCCTTTCATGAAATCAAGATCTTTAAGCGAATACTAGTATGTGTTCAGTATTGCATAGATCAGTAGATTAAGAGACATTAATGAGTATCAAGTAGTGTCTGTTCATTGTTTTGACAAAGTCTGCAAAGACTCAAGAGTCAAGTGAATTAGGTTTTCATGCAACAGCTGCTGTTGTTAGCAGCTGGTTAGTGTTAGTTAAAACTTAAACAGCTGTTAAAGCATAGATTATAATCTATACTATGGTTAAAGTTAGTGTGAACATTAACACACTGACCGGCTGCTGATTACTAAGGTCATGCAGTTCTAGATGTTGAAATAAAATGTCCTTACCGTGAACGCCCTTGGCCTTTTCTTCACAAAATAAGACGAAGATCCTTTGTTCGTAACCATATAACTTACAAGTCTAAAGTTTACACAAACAGCTGTCCAGTTACAGTGGTTAAACTTTCGCGGGGAAGATGTCCAAGTCCCAAGCGGTGAAACTGCGCAGCACGAACAATTTGTGATTATCCAGCTTTACCCTGGATACAATATTACAACATCACACCCATATGACACTGTACAATGTCGAATATTCTCGTAGAACAGTGTAGAAACACTGGATAGTTGGCTGGAAAAAAAATAAGGGGATTTTTGTGATGTCAACGGAAATTAATGCAGTCACGTGACTAAAGTCAACTCCTGACATCGTTATTCAACAAAACGTTGTTGTTGAGTATACAGGTGGCTGAAGCGGCCTATAAATCCTACGTTCTCGCTTGTTTCATATCGCAAACCTGCAAAATATTACCATCGTACGATGGAGCTAGCGTTGTTACACTAACTATAGAAATGGGGTATACACGGACCCCAATCTTAAAGGCATACAATCACGCGAATATGGAATTGGTGAAAACAGTACCAAATCGATTGGTAGGAAACGGTACCTTGACTTATATTTAGGAGATAAAGGTCTACTATTTGGAATTTAGACAATATCAGTTGTTAATTGATAGCTTTTAATATCGTGCGCCGTTTTGGATGTTGCCGTTTTCAGCTAATAAGAATTGAACCAATCAAATTCATTATATTGTTATAATGTTGAACACATAGTGTGACAGCGTATATAAAACAGACTGGTGTGTTATCGCTGTCAGGAGAGCATGTGTTTGCATTAGTTAATTGTTATTGTTTTGTAATGATATACTTCAAATGTAATTTAGAGCAAAATTAAATGTGTGAAAATGAGCGATCATTTCAAATCAAACCATGTTATATGGTGAAATCAAAATTCAAATGCATGATATATTCCTCATGTTGGTACTTTATAATCGAGAACAACAATATTTCTATTCAATAATTATTTTGTTATGTTGGGATAGAAGAATAGTTGTTGGTAGTAAGTATGTATATCTAGTGGGATCCGTATGGATCAGTGAGGTCCGTATTGACCCCCCAACGGTGGGCTGGCGGTATGCACTTTCTATTGTATACAGCATAACTTCATAACATAAAATACTTTATTCAAACAACGTATATAATCCAGTTTAGAAATGGATCACTTGAGAATGCACGAAGTTTGAAACACATAGCATTTCGGTTATTTAATTTATAGGAGGAAAACGTGCACTTTCTGGGATCTGAGCAGACGGTTGACAATTATAATGAACAAACACATTTTTAAGACAACTTACATTTATTTGATCAATGTTATCCACCTAAAAATTGTTATTTCCTTATTGCCTTATATATATATATATATTATATTCCTGAACACAAGTTAGAAATAGAAATCATGTTTATATGAATAAAAGGAACGTAGCTCTAATGACCGCCTTTAGAACATCGAACTGATAGAGGGTAGTGATTATATATGAAGTTTAGAACTTCAAGCAGCTAGAATTTGTAACTGGTCTTCCGACATAGACATCTAAAAGACATTTAGGCCTATATTTTGAAATGGTTTGCCGTTTGAGAGACTTTAAAGAAAGGAGAAGGAAACGAAAGCAACGTCAATTTCTACAAAATATAACGGTATAATGGATTAGCACATATGTATTTCTCAGGCAAACATTCAGCTAATATCAACTTAAACTAAATCTGAGAAAATGCTGAAAATATAATGATTTACTAGTACATGTACACTTTAATAGCTTATGTTGTATTCATACCTTCATCCAGTAGATTATATGGAATGAGCTATCAAATGAAATTAGACAAGGTGACACTGTATCAAGTTTTAAATCTAGTATAAGGAACAGGTATGTTATTGCACCTTACTATTATTCATATGGGGGGCAAGACAATACTGTATTTCACTCACTATTAGCTTAGATATTCCGTCAGTCTAATGAATAATTATTTGCTTAACATTGAACTACTATAGTATCTGATATTCCTTCATGTCTAAATGGTAATCCTCGTGAAAACTCTGTCCATTATCTATGTAATTAAATGTCCGAAATACAGCACATTATCATAAAAAAAACATGCTACTTATATTCAAACAATTACAATACACTATATGTACATATCGATGTCAATATGTTGTTAACTGGCTGTTCAGACTTAATGCATATGAAAATGTAGGTCGAGATACTTTACCTCCAATACTACAGCTGATCGTTGTTTGGAGGTGTCAATCAAGCCTGACGCAAATATGACGGTAAGAGTTTCTCGGCCTAATGAAAGTGTAACTATTTTAGATTTAGTACAGTTGTGCATTAAACAAACAAAACTATTTGCTTAACATGCTTATTTAAATATGTAAGAGTTACATCCACACTTTCCGTGGTATATCGGTCAATATCCCTACAGTTTTGGTCGTGGGGCCTCCGATCAAAACTGTTGGGATATTGACTGATACACCGAGGAAGTGTGGATGTAACTGTCTTATACCCCTCTTCCGGCCGAGTACTACATGGCATACCATTTAAATGTAAAATTTATGTAATTTCTGAGCAAATAAATGTATAATATAGTGTAAG
>JAUTBQ010162613.1:0-12532 GCA_032361185.1 Lepetodrilus ovalis | reverse complement strand
TTTGATATGACGCGACCTGGACTCGAACCATGCGCCTCGACGTACCGTTCCAGGACTACGCTCTAACCACTATGCCATTAAGCAGTAAAAAACACTATTGGTATATGAGAATACTATATTTGCTAGAAATTGATGAATAGTTATTGGAATATTCGATTCAATATGATTTGTTGTTTGATAATGGTCACATTCATAAAGGAGTTTGATTATTTCTTAGAAAGTGGAGATTTTAGTATAATAAGGATTGAATTTGTGATAATTAGATTAATATACACTAACATAACATCAAAATGTATATTTATGCATCAAATAAATAAATATATCAACACATTTAGTCTTATTATAACTCTTACAACTTGAAAAATCATATTTTTCATAAATTTCGGCCATCTTGGATTTTTGCGTTTTTTGGGGAATATCCCAAATATTTCAGGTGGGCTCCTAAGCTAATATTGATCAGTAGACCCAAAGGTAACATCAGGCCAAATTTGGTGCTTTTATCCGCCGTGTCACTATAATGGTCAAAATTGACGCTAAGCCACCTGACTATAACAATGATCCCTAAAATTCATCAAGTTCCCTACAACTCATTATGTTCCATAAAATTCATATTCCCTAAGATTCACCATGTTCCCCAAAATGTACCATGTGCCCTAAAACTCACCATGTTCCCTAAGACTCAAACTGTTTCCTAAAACTCACCATGTTCCCTAAGACTCACAATGTTCCCTAAAACTCACAAATTTCCTTAAAACTAATCATGTTCCATAGAACTCACCACGTCCCCTAAAACTCACCATGTCCCCTAAAACTCACCATGTTCCCATAAACTCACCACATTCCCTAGAACTCACCATGTTCCCTAGAACTCACCATGTTCCCATAAACTCACCACATTCCCTAGAACTCACCACATTCCCTAGAACTCACCATGTTCCCTAGAACTCACCATGATGCCAGTAGTTCCAGCAGGACCAGGTTCCCCTTGAGATCCCTTCTCACCCTGCACACAACAAAACAACAATCATTTAATGAAACAATACCACTGTTGACCCTGGGATTTGAACCCGAGCTGCTGGATTGCGAGTCCAACGCTCTACCTGTTGAACCAAAGAGGTAACCATGCTGGCTGAGACCAGTATATGAGCATCTTATATCACAACCAGCTACATAGAAATTATTTGTTAAGGGTGAGATTGTAATTGTTGTTGTTGGTACATGTAATTGCAAATTTGCATTACAATCTACTAAAATATAAACAAATTCTATACTGTTTTATATATTTACTTTCCAGAATTATTTGTAAATGTCCTCAGATTGTGAATATAGGTATGGTGGCTTAGAGCATTACCACTGTAACGACATTTACCAGGTTGCCAGGAAACACAGTTGTCATGGAGACAGATACTTACAGGAGGTCCGACTGGTCCCATTGGACCTCCAATTCCTGGAATTCCGCTCTCCCCCTGTGAATGAAGAACATCACGGTTATACACTGACAATAGCAACGCTCCTCAAATATGTAGACATAGACAAAAGTAATGCCTCATAACTTTTTAACCATTGACAAACATTCTTTAAACATGTAAACACTTACAATAGCACTACTGTGCAAAATATGTAAATCAATAGCAATAAACTTCAAATCCGTAAACACATGGGTGTATTGTATTTTATTGTATTATTGTATTGTATTTATGTATTGTATTTTTGTATTGTATTGTATTGTTGTATTGTATTGCATTGTTATTGTATTGTATTGTATTATTGTATTGTATTGTAATGTATTATTGTCTTGTATTATTACTGTATTGTTGTATTGTATTGTATTGGTCTTGTCTTGTTGTATTGTATTGTATTGTGTTGTTGTCTTTTATTGTTATTGTATTGTATTATATTGTAATGTATTATTGTCTTGTATTGTTATTGTATTGTTGTATTGTATTGTATTGTTGTATTGTATTGTATTGTAATGTATTAGTCTTGTATTGTTATTGTATTGTTGTATTGTATTGTATTGTGTTGTTGTCTTGTATTATTAGTGTATTGTATTGTATTGTATGTATTGTATTATATTGTAATGTATTGTATTGTATTTTTGTATTGTATTGTGTCGTGGGAAAGTAAGCTTACTGCAGGTCCTGGAAATCCTCTCTCTCCAGGAAATCCTGGGCCTCCTGGTATACCTGTAGGTCCGGCAATTCCAGGATGTCCTGGTGGGCCCTGGAACATGGATATCACTTGAGAACAGCTTGGGGTGGTTGAGCAAGTTAGGGTGAGTTTGTGTCAACCTTTACCACATAGTTTCATACGATCATCTAAAAAATACCAAGCCTGATAATGATAACACCAATGACTAAAGCATTATAAGTTTGTTTCGCAGTAACTGTCACACAAGCCTGGCATGAGAACAGACAATTGTGATTTCAGCAGATAAATCAGCCCTGTACAAATAATCGGTGGATATCCATGGAAATGAAAAAAAGGTTGATATGCCTGTCAATGAGTAATTAACCCTTGTATGTTACTCCAAATCGCTACTTTGCGTGGCATCTCAGGTAGCCACTAACACGAAGGAGGTTAAAGTCTCTATCTCATTCTATACTCAACAAAATAAAGCAAGGGCTGGCATATATTTTGTGGATAAACTGTCGACCAAATTTTAAAATTCTGCTTGAGGGATTTGATGTTATTCTTACTCCAATGTTATTCCTCTCTGCACATTCTTGAAGAATACCAGGTTCCAGTAGATGCTCATAAATTCTTTGATGTTATAACAATACAGATCTAAATATATATGTCCAAAATGGTCACTGGCCCTTCATTATATTGAGTATATGCTAGTATACAGTTGACGTAAATGTTCTGACTACTAGACGACGACTTCTAGGTGTCAGATGTAGGTTGTGTTTACCTCAGGTCCAGTTTTACCAGCAGCGCCAGGCAGACCTGTATCCCCAGGTGGTCCCTGAAACAGAAACCAGCCAATGAGAACACAGAAAATATACAGCATGACTTTTGTTTGTACAATACATGTTCAATGGGCCTGAAATGTGAAGGTATTAATAGTGTGTTAATGGATTTAATGTGTGATCGAGCAGGGAAAGGATATATCAAAAAAGATATAAACAATATCTATACATATATACATGTATATAAGCAATATATACCGGATAGAAGCAGTGTCCCTACTTACTGGGTGTCCGGGTGTTCCTAGTTACTGTGTATTCGGGTGTTCCTAATTACTGGGTGTCTGGGTGTTCCTAGTTACTGTGTATCCAGGTGTTCCTAGTTACTAGGTGTCTGGGTGTTCCTACTTACCCGGTACTGTGTATCCAGTTGTTCCTAGTTACTGGGTGTCCGGGTGTTTCTAGTTACTAGGTGTCTGGGTGTTCCTACTTACTGTGTATCCAGTTGTTCCCAGTTACTGAATGTCAGGGTGTTCCTAGTTACTGTGTAACTGGGTGTTCCTAGTTACTAGGTGTCTGGGTGTTCCTACTTACTGTGTATCCAGTTGTTCCTAGTTACTGAATGTCCAGGTGTTCCTAGTTGCTGTGTATCTTGTTGTTCCTAGTTACTGGGTGTCTCGGTGTTCTTAGTTACAGGGTGTCTGGGTGTTCCTACTTTCTGGGTTTCTGGGTGTTCCTATTTCCTGGGTGTCTGGGTATTCCTATTTACTGGGTGTCAAGGTGTTCATACTTACTGGGTGTCCGGGTGTTCCACGCTCTCCTTCTGGACCTGGCTCACCAGATGCACCCTGGAACAAAGTGAGCATCAGTGAGCATCATTGTTGCAGACGGTATATTTTCAAACAGAAACCACACCCAATTAACCATTATTTTCTAGGCCATTGCAGATGCATTTCTATAACTTTTAATATGCGGAATTTGAATGTCTAGAGTATGTCAGTATTCCTAATGCACTACAATTGATTGATTTATTGCTTTAGGTTGATGCAGGAATAGTTTACCCATGTATGAAGAACTACATGTACTATTATAGTTTGGCATAAAATGCAATTGACAATCTATTTAGTAGATTATCACACTAAATATTTCATGGAATGACGAAAAGAAAAAGAAAAATTCAATTGCTTATTTTGTACTACCAAACTAACAAAAAAATAAAATAATTATTATTTTATGCATGATGAAACAGGTTCAATTTGCAGATGCTGTCACACCTCTTCATGTACATGCACATGCAAATTGGTTCCCTTTGTGTTTTCTATAATTCAGTCATTGCTCCTCTGCATTAAATAAAATGTACTCAGAATATTTGGTGATAGCTAGAGTTTATAAAATAAATAGATTCTTTATAAAAGGTGCATTCTAAGGGAGATTTTATTCTTGATTAGGTAGCATGAAATAATGATAATAATGTAAACATTTATATTACGCCAAATCGATGTCCTAAAGCATGCTCATAGCACTACGTACATTATCACCCCCAGTCAATGGATCTGAGTGCACGCAATTCCTTCTCAACTCCCTGGGGATCATGCAAAAAACGAAATATATATTTTTTATTTTTTATTTTACTCACACTGGCTCCCATGACACCGATGGGTCCGGGTGACCCGGGGGATCCGGGCAGACCCTGAAATAGAACCAGAACATTCAGGACATCTATATTATAGAACAATACAATAATTTAAAGGCACACTTAATTGTTTTTATTATTAAAATTATTATTGTTTTGGATTATCATATACCGTACTTTCCATTGGTAAATTATGTTGTGCGAACTGAAATGGTTCAGAGAGAATAAATGAGGGTATGAAGGATGATCTGCTTACATACCGGTTCACCACGGTCACCATTAAATCCTGGCATACCATCTTTGCCAGGCAGACCCTGTAGAAAAATACAATAACAGTCAGCGTCCAAACTTCATAGCAGCTGTAGTATTTCATGTACATGTGGCTTTATTATTAAATGCTTTACAATGTTATATTGTAAATATATTTCCAATATTTAATATTGATATCTTTCCCAATATTTTATATTGATATATTTACCAATATTTAAATATTTTATATTAATATGCATTCCAGTATTTAATATTGATACACTTAAAATCTCAATTTTCAAATATTATTCTATACAATAGACAATGTTCAATGTACTCACATATTTTTCAGTATTACAATATACAATGTACCGGTACCTATCTACTCATATATTTATTAGTATTAAATATTAATATATTTTGGAGCAACCAATCTATACATATCTCCAGATAATAATCACAATCAGATATTGTTGTGCCTTTTCCTATTCTGCTACATCGCTGTGTGACAGAGGATCATGCTGATCCTGGGATTTGAACCCGATTTACTGGATTGTGATTCCAGCTCTCTACTGATTGAGCCAAAGGGAAAACCCTGCTGGCCGAGACCAGTAGGACCTTCTTATATCACAGAAGGGCAGATAACTCTGCCTGGAGCTCTCACCATTCCACCAGGAGGTCCTATGAGGCCCGTGGTACCTGGAGGTCCCTGAATGCCCTGGTCGCCCTGGAATCCTGGAGGTCCGTGCGGTCCTGTGTCTCCCTTAGGACCCAGAGGTCCTGGAATTCCCTGCTTGCCTCGCTCTCCTGGTGGACCCTGGAATAGCATGTATACTGCTCAAACTTTGGTAGGGACTATTTTCTTCCACCCTCCAGTAAACAATGTAGAAATATTTTGAACTTTATTTTAAATAAAATTTCAAGTTATTCTGCTTGTCTGTACTATTTTGATTCCATCCTGAGTGAATGGATTTTGTGGTAAATATTAAGTTTACTACATGATATATTAATGTTTTCTAAGTACTTTATCAGCAGTGGTGTTTCTTTATTTGACAAACTACCCAGCAAATTTCTAGCTGGCGTGCACATCTCGGCTGGACAGAAAGCAAAATGGTGCCATGTTGGGGTGTGTCTGGCTGCTTGATGGGCACTCTTGCTGTAACTGAGATAAGTGTTTTCGCTTCTGTCTAATCCTTTTGAACTTTTGTCAATAAAATATGTTGAAATGAAAATGCTGTAACGTGAAATTAATGTATGCACATCTTTTAATGTGGCTAGCTACTTTCTGACAAATTAAGAAACCCTCCTGAATTGGGTGGACTGTAGATACATACCCTGTTGCCAACTGAACCCGCTTCCCCTGGTGGACCGTGAATGCCCTGAAACATGAATGTTTAGTATTTAGGATTCCGAATGATATAAACATATGAAATACATTCTCAACTTCCTTGTCAAATTGAACATATTATTTCATGGTGTGAAGTCCAGTAGAATGAGTACCGCATGTTTTAGGATATGATAGCAGCATGGATCAATGAAGATGAATAGAGATACATTAAAAAAATATTTAAAGTATTAATTTAAAACATATTTCTGGTGGCAAGTGCTGCTGAATGAATGAATTAATGCTCTACATCTCAATGTGCATGAATATCTTGCCCATATGTGAGGTCACAAATGCTCTAAGGGAGATAACTCTATGACAAAAATTGCTCTAAGGGAGATAACTCACCAGCTTTCCTCTGGCTCCTCTTCTTCCTCTCCTGCCTTGTCGTCCCCGCTCACCCTGACAAAAATCATCCAATGTCACACGCAATGCTGATTTAGCTTACTATTGTACATTTATTTTCAATTTCGATTTAACTTTTACATCTTTTCTGTCGAGTACAGTTATGAAACTTTCAAAAGTGATAATGTTCAATTCCAATGATAAACATATACAGAAATCAACAAATGTTAAGACATACTTGGGGTGGACATTTAAAAAAATGGCATGAATTATTTGCCTACCTTCTCGCCAGCTGATCCTGGGTAACCAGGGAAACCAGGAATGCCGATGCGACCCTGAAACCATGACGATGAGTAGGAATACAGAGTTACTATGACAACAGCACAAGATTAACAAAACCATTAATACTGACTTACTAGGATGAGATTAAGACTGATTTGTTGTTGGCGATCTCACCTTTTCTCCAGTGTGTCCAACTGGGCCAGTCTCACCAGGAGGGCCGTCATCTCCCTATGTCAACAATACAATGTGAATGATGAATAATTAATGTGTCAAGGCAATATATGCATTGTATGTCCCTCATAATGCTATTGAAAACATTGTTAAAAGGACAACAAAATTTGACTTTTTATTTTTGGGAAAACAAAATAAAATAAAATAAAATTCAGATTCAGGTTCAGTTTTATTCTTGGAAAACCACCAAATAGTACATGAGAAAAACAGGGATAAATATATAATATAAATTAGTATAAGTATAATACACAACTATAAAAATACTTTAAATAAATATATATATTTAAAAACAATATAAATATTTTCAATTATAAAAATTTAAATATAGAAAAACACATATGTAAAATAATTGAAAAGTATCAAATAATAAGAATATACAGTGTCCCCTTGACATTGTTCGATACACAGCAGATTCGGATATAAGGCGGGGTCAGATGTGGATCCCATTTTTATTTTTGTTATTTTCCGGTAATATCGTATAAGGTGGGTACGACACTGTATGTCATGGACCCAAAATTCAGCGTTATATTGAGGGGACAATTTAAAAAGAATTTACAAAATAATTGACGGTGACATTAATTCTGACCTTTGAACCTTCGATACCTTCGATGCCGATTATGCCTCGGATTCCTCGGTTTCCCTTCTCTCCCTTCCCACCATAGTTGCCTTTGTTCCCATCCTGGCCTGGGGCTCCCTGCAACACACATGTATAGACTCAAATCTAGTGTATGCTTGCATAATCAGTTATAAAATATTTTTTTTTTAAAATAACAAATTTAATTTTAATTAATTTTCATTTTAATTTTAAATATTATTTTCACAAGTATAGTCTCAAATCTTGTGTATGCTTGCATAATAATTTAAATTTAAATTTAAGACTATATTTTAAATGCTAATTTTTCTTCTACTTCATTCAGTAATTAGCAGATACGATGTTTAAAATTAAATTAATATGGTACAGGATAATGTTATAGTGCATAATTACCCATACATTAATTACAATTCTGGCCACATTCCATAGAATGAAAATTGGAATCCTATCCGCTAACATTCCACAGAACTTTTGTAGAGTCCTAGCTCCTATACACTGACATATGTTAGACAAAGCGCATCTGAGCAGCACTACGCTGGATATTTATATATCATATCGTATAGGAGACTCTCATAGGGCTACAGTCATTTGTGGAACAGGGCCCTGGAATCTTAATCTGTAATTCTTGATAAATGTTCAAAGCATTAATTGAAATTATTTTTTGTTTTTCTTTCCCGTATTCCGAAATATTTGCATCAGTCAAAATAATGTGGAGACTTAGATAGGTAGATCTAAGTTTTTCAGATAAGTCCCAGCATGCAGTGCATCAGACAGGAAGTGGTCCAGCTTACCTTGGGGCCAGTGTCTCCAATAGGACCTCGGGGTCCAGAGTCGCCCTTCACACCACGTGATCCCGGGTAGCCAATCACACCCATCGCTCCATGGGGACCCTAGAAGTACCACAAGGTATTGACTGTACAACGAGATTTTAGTTTATATATAGCAAAAACATGACCAAATTTATTTACCAAAGCATATGTTAAATTTGAAAAGATAATATTTTGTAGTAATTTAATTTACTATTACTGGATGTTTGGTGGGAATTAAATGATAGATATGGTAGCATTATATAAAAAAAAATATGTTACATGTAATTACTTTTAATATTCCATCTGTACATGGGAATTATGAGAAATGCTTGAACTTACTGCATCACCCTTAGGTCCTGGTTGTCCATGTTCACCAGCCATGCCCTAAAACAATTTTTAAATAAAAATACATGTATATAAAAAAGAAATATAACTAAAATTTAATTTTAATTTTTAAATTAAAATTTAAAATTAAAATTAAGACGCAGATATCAAGCAAATAGAATGTTCATATACCGAGAAAAATATAGGATATACATACATATATAGATCATGTATACATAGGTCGTAATCTGCAGAAACCCTGTTGCAAATTAGATTGACCTGATGCATGCAATGCCACTCTCTAATTATTATTATTATTATTATAATTATTGTTATTATTATTACTCACAGGTGGACCCATTACACCAGGGTTGCCAGGGAGACCAGGCTTGCCTGTACCTCCCATGATACCTGCTGGGCCCATTTGTCCTGGTGGGCCGGGAGGACCCTGTAGAACATACATGAGGAGGTCACATATACCCGAAGAGGTCACGCACATACCCAAGGTCACACATACCCGAGGAGGTCACACATACCCGAGGAGGTCACACATACCCAATGAGGTCACACATACCCAAGGTCACAGATACCCGAGGAGGTCACACATACCAGAGGAGGTCACATATACCCAAGGAGGTCACACATACCCTTTATGCATGGTCAAGAATCATGGCTTGTATCTGGTTTGGACTGACTTGTCAGTGCTTTATGGATGTGTACAGCCACAAATATGTAGTTACTACATTTAGATGCAAATATGTTCCACATTTGTCTTGTATTAATATGTTATCAAGGCTATACCGTAGTCATAATTTGATTCGCTAGTTGTTGAATCTGCCAACACAATTTCTTTTCCAATTTGGAAAATAAAAATTATTATTTTTATCATATATCACAATTACTGTACCACGGACAAATCTGTAAACCATGGAATCAAATTACTATGGCATAAAATATGGTGCAATCATTTTCGATAGTCAAGCTCACTACAGACTACTAGGCTATGATGTGGTGATATAATTCTGATGTTCCTGGAACAGTCCTGGAGATGAGGGAACGGCTCCGATGATCCACTTACCGTGGGTCCAGACGGACCCGACTGTCCGGGGGCGCCAGGAATTCCAATACCTCCCTGAAACACACCATGAAACATTGCAAATAATCCTGGCCAGGAAATGTATCCTTTCAAATAAAAATATACGTCATGGAAACACAGGACATTGGAAATAAATCCAGAAAAGAAACAATTTATTTAAAAATAAAAAAATAGAAAAACATGATTTATTATGGTGATTTCATTGAAATCCTGAGACATACTGGGTTAATTTAAGAGATTATTTCTTTTATATGAAGTGTACACTGGTAGCTGTCTTTTAAGAAGGCCACTACAATTTACTTCTTACTCGATCTCCTTTGAATCCAATAGAACCTTCGGCTCCAGGAATTCCCTGTAAAAGAACGGAACAAATATTTAAAAATTATTATCAATTTATTTTCTGAGGATGTGTTATTATATATATCATAATTATTTTGGGCAACAAGCTACATTTTCCGCAAGTCCCACTGGTTTTCAATATTTTCATTTTTTTATTTTTTATCTTCTGATAGACAAATCGATTGTGCATACTTTCAGGTAAAATACGTTTGACCATGGAATGTCAAGAAACCTTTTAGGACAGTTACAGTACGAGAAACGAACATAAAACTAGAGTTGTCCTAACTGGCTACTTACAGGAGGTCCTACAGGTCCTGGACGTCCTCTGGGGCCCCGGAAACCACGTGCTCCCTGAAACACGCGGAACATATTACGGTAATGTCATGGATACAACCCAATTACCATATCAGACCAAACTAGATTGATTATCCATTACATATATGATTTAAAATATTATTTATTAAAATTACAATCTGAAAACATTGGTCATGTCAATATTTTTAAGATCTATGCTATTTTCTTTTGGCAATTAATTGTACATGTTTGAACTATTAAAGGGTCTGAATTATTAGAGTAATTACGGTAAATCCTTCCAAAAGCTGTACACAATATTCCTTTAAAAATGGGCAATATATCTGATGGGAGTACCTATACTTCATTTATCTGGTAGTTTTATACCATACTTTGGGAATAAGGGAATGGTTATATTTCAATTTTATGAGTTGGTTGACTCACCATATCTCCCTGGTCGCCAGGGGTACCCATCTCACCAGGATCTCCCTGAAAAACACATCATGACAAGTACCAGTAAGTAAAATAATTTCCTATTAAAATTATTTTCTAAAGCTAAAAATTAATTATCTTGATTAACCAGACCAGAATTTAATCTTCTTCTTGCAAACATGGTAATAATTGACAAGACTTCTTGGCAACATTGAAATATGAATTAAGAATGTTATAACAGCAGTTACTTTAAATAATTTCAATCAACTATATTTAGGTCCACAAATAAAATTTAACAAATCATTGAACATTTTGACAGGAGCTCATGATGAAAAGTTTGTGAATTTAAAATTATTTGTATTGTGATTAAAAAAAATAATACCATATATCCTCTACCAGATATCCTCATCAGAACAGTCACATACATGTACTTAGTATAGAAGTTTCTAGGGCACTCATAGGAAATATACTCACCACAATTTATTAAGGACCACTAGCCTATTTTTTTTAAATATTAATTTAGCTTTATATTATTTTATAAACAAAGTATTTCCTAACATCTACAGTTTTCAGGTACTCTTCAAGAACGTGTAGACATATTGGAAGAAGAAATGTCAGAGCAAGCTTCTCAACGTAATATCTGCCAGCCTTTAATTAATTATGTTGAGTATACATTAAAGCTCAAGAATCATCGTGGTTCTTACCCTGTCACCGTCATTTCCCATTGGTCCCATTTCTCCGGGGTTTCCTGGAATTCCCTGAAAAATGAAATATTAATTTATTAAAAATGACATTAATTAATCAATTACTTGTTCACTGAATGATATGGACAGGATTACAAGCACAGAAACATTTAGGTTTATTGTTAGACGCAATCTCAAGCCACAACCAAAACAGTCCCAGCCCAGGTACAAAAACACCTCCACCGCAAGTCCTCAAACATATCAACCCTAGGTCAAAAACATCCTGATCCAACCACGGTACCAAATAATCTTCTCCTAGGCCTCAACCCCTCCCTCACCACCCCATCTCCCCTGGTACATAAACATCCATTCCCCATGTCCCAAATTCCCACCTCGGGTCTAAAACTACCCATCCCCACATCCTGTCCAGAGACATCTTCAACACAGGTCCAACAGCCCCACCCAAAGTACCAAACCTTCCCCACATCAAGTAACAAATCTCCAGTTCAGGTCATCAGTTTAAGGCATGTTCCAGATGGCATACTGACAACCTTTTAAAAATGGAATCAGAATGCCACTGACTTTCACATGAGCACACTTTTTAGCATGCAATTTGAGTAACACACATGTGAAGATTATTGTTATTATTATTATTGTTATAAGTACTTACTCTGTGTCCTTTCTCCCCTGGCATCCCAGGTAGTCCTGAAAATCCCGTCAAACCCTAAGAGATAAATATTGTCATTTAGCATTTGTACATTTGTAGCATTTTAAGAAAATGGTGAAATGCTATAAATAGATTGTAGATAATGTCAGTGAGCTGTCTGACAGTTGGTTGACACAAATGGATAGAGAGATACATGAAGATAGTGAGATACATGAAGATAGTGAGATATACATGAAGATAGTGAGATACATGAAGATAGTGAGATA
>JAUTBQ010162602.1:0-12534 GCA_032361185.1 Lepetodrilus ovalis | reverse complement strand
GTCCCGGGGACGCGTGGTGATATACTTTTCGCGTCCCGAATCTAAAAAAGGGAGTCCCATATTTTAACTGAATTATTGAGCCAAATATACCCTTTGTGTGTGTACATTCAACCCAACACATTGATGTGTATTCATTTTTAAATAACTTCAAAAGATCGTGCCTTGAGAAATTTCATTCTACAAAACTATATTTCCGGATATTGAGAGTTACTCCCCTTTACAAATACGATAACAAATGAATTTCAAGTTGTCAATATTTCTTTTAATAAAGTGCGTCTAAAATATTTGTGCGTCCAAACTTGCATTGTTTGCGTATCTGACGCAGTATTGTGCGTCAGGTAAAACCCTGGTCATGCATCCCATATGTCAGACAGTTGGGATTAGTATAACTTCCCACCAACCTCCCATTATCGATGGATAAACCCAAACTTGTTTTTTTCTATCAAAATGTGTTGTAATCTCGGGGCCAGGTGTTTTCATACATAGTGCACACTTAAGTCCTCAACGTCTCGTGAACCAAATCATATTGTTATAAATACTTCTGAAACGTTGATTAGTTTGAGTCCCAAATTAATTGTTTTTCAGCATGCTAGGTTTGTTTCAGCCATAGTGATAGTTGTATATTTACATAGTGATAGGTGTAATACATTGTGATGATTGTAGTGTTGATGGTATAATTAATGGTGGTGGAAACTGGCCACTCCAGGATATACATAAATAGAAATTATTTTTAGCATCTTGCGGGCAATTGCCAATACTGTATTATCTTATCTTGTCTTATTATTTTACAACAATATGTGAAAAATAAATAAAAGTATAATGAATACTCATATTAGGTTGTGTTTGGTATAGGTAGAGATGGGGATTAGGTGTGCTTTGAACCATAACTTATGTGATTAAACGCTGTATGACGAATGGGGCGTATGACGAATGGGAGTAAACTGTAGAAACCATTATGACATGTATACAGAAGACTGTTATAACATTACTAGGGGTGTGTTTCATGAAAGGGGTGTATATTTAGGCTGGACGTAAATGACGTAATACAATCAATTTAAATGACGTAATACAAGCAAATCCGCGTCATTTGCGTCCGGCGTAAATATACACCCCTTTCGTGAAACACACCCCAGGGTTTGACTGTATTGATCATATTGGTGCAAATCCCATGTGTGTCTTAATGAACATACCTGCAAAAGAATTTTTCAGAATATGTAATTCAGCAAAGATGTAAAGGGGAAATAGGGGGCAATGTTCCATCAGTACCAGTTGTATCGTGCCACAGGGCATAGATTATAAGGGACTGGATAACCGACTCACGTTTTCTCGTGATTATGCTACGACAAATGAGATTAGAACAGTCGATTGCCATGACATCCCACGGCAAAGTTTCTAACCATGACTCAAAACACAGCTTCGCTAATCTGTGGGTGAAAGGGTAAGCGGCAGATATGACGTCATACTCATTGTCATGATTGTGACAGACTTTGACGTTGCAACGGTTTACCCTTTACCAGAAGAGCAGAAAAACCAAAGTGAGAAATATGCGCGCTGCTAAGTGGTCATATGAAAATGAACGAGAGTCGGTTAGACTCCATGCTGTACACCCTGGCACACATCTAGCAAGAAACTTGTGCAAACAGCCGACCAATGAAATCATTTTCCCGATGAATTTGCTGTAAAAATCTATCCAATGGAATAGATGTTATCATTGTTCTATAGCTCCTATAGACTCTTTGCGCAAGTTTCTCTCTATATGTGTGCCAGGGTGTACAACATGGAGAGTCCTCAGCGGAAGAAGTACCCCTGGCCCCCATTTCACAACAGTGTCCTAACTTTATGAGCTCCTAACTTTATGACCCAGTTTAAGTTAGATGTCGATTTATGAAGGAATAAGACTTGTGACTTCATCATGAAACGCTTGTTGCCAGGTGATAGCTGTTTAGGAGCTCCTAAATAGTTAGGACACCATCGTGAAACGGGTGCCAGGGGTGTAAGGATGTACCAGTTGGTGCTGTCAGGTTTACTGCAACACCAAGCACTACAGGTGTTGCTGGTTTCCTCCTTTTATAAACTGACAGGCCATGATAGTATCTTAATTCTCTCAAATCCCATCGTCGCAAATGGGTGAAAAATTCCCGCAGCGACGTTAAACTCCATAAATCACTCACTCACTCTCAAATCCCCAATATATACATACAGTCAGACAACCATTAATAATTGATAGTATTCATCATTGCTAGACATGCTTAAAGTAATACTAAACCTATATAGACGTGATAAACATACTTGATGATATTATATGCAGTTTTGAATTCGGGTCCTGAGCTTATGAAGGATTTGTTCGCAAATCTTCGTACAAAATTTGAGCTTGCGCATGAAACGTACTCATAATGTGTCGTAATCTCGGGGCCAGGTGTTTTCATACATAGTACACACTTAGTCCTCAACATCTCGTGAACCAAATTATCTTGTTATAAATATTGAATGCTGCATGTATTGTTATCAGGATGTGATGTCCTTTTGCTCCTGGCTTCATTATGATTTTCTCTCTTAATCCTTTCAGAGTCCTAGCTCTCACGTGTCGAGGTGTTCCTCGCGCCAGTCCGACGACTTCGACCTCAGCCGGGAACAAACTGGTGATGAGAATACAGATAACTGGCAAGGTAGGAGCTTCCCCTGGTATGGGATGTTGGTTGAAGCAGCACTCGGGGTAGATATCATCTTTAGAGTCCCCCCGTACATGGATTTATCCATTGAGCTGCTTGATCTTGATTCGGCCTCAATGCGAAAAATGGTTTGGAATAGCAAGTCAGGGCTCTAGACTAACATATGCCAGACTTACAGGGGCAAGTTAAATTGCACTGTAGGCAACCTATTATGGTTTTTTTTTACCCATCGCACCTTTGCTGCCTTTGCAACTTGCCCTGACTAGCCCTGCGGGCAGGTAACTCAATATGTTAATCTGGAGCTGTGGCAGTTTTTGTACAGTCCAGTGAGTGATTATAGAGTTTAACGTCACTGTGGGAATCTTTCACCCTTGTGCAATAGAAAACTTGGTTATTACTCTAGTACTGGATATCTGGTTTGAAATTAATACAGTGTCCCCTCGATATAACACTGTCTGATGCACCACGGATTCGGATATTACGCGGGGTCAGACGTGGATCCCATTTTTATTTTCGTTATTTCCCTGTACTATCGTATAAGGCGGGTACTATAATGCTGGGATATGTCATGGACCCCAACTTAAGTGTTATATCGACGGGGACACTGTACGTAGAATGAATAAATGGATTAAATACTGTAACAATAGGGTTAAGATATTAACTGATAAAGTTGCAGAATATCTTGACAATGTATTTTCAAGGGACCCCCACACAGGCTCACACACCACCCAGGGGCTGTTTTCAATGCAGATAACATGCATTTTTAATGACGGAAAACAATCCATCACTTAAGGACGTGGAGTACATTATGTTGTTGCATTGATTGCTCTAACATTGGATTGTCTGACTACGCAGTCCAGCTTGTACTGTCTGTGCAATGGAAGGAGTTGCGTCTCTGTACGGAGTTTACTTACTGGTCTATTATGCATTCAGATATTGCTAATAGGTGGCAATTAGAAGCAAGTGGTGTTGTGGAGCTCATGGCTGTCAAGCAGTGGTGCCCGTACCTGGCATCATTGTATTACAATGCACCATCGATTGTAGACACAATATTAACAATACGTATGACGTACTACTCGTATGCAGCAGATATTACACAAAGCATGGCAAACATATTTTTTTTATTGCATCTTGCTGCAAGGCTTCCCTTTGTGACCTTCCATTCTAACCAATATCTCTTTATTTCCTATGATTAATGTACATGTCCTTTGTGCGTGTTATAATAATTATTTATTTCCATGCCTATTATTAATGTTAAAAGATGATGTAAAGGTTTTAACTGGATTCTGATAGCAACATTGGTAACAGAGAGTTCATCTGACCCAATGTTAGACATCAATCAATATGGGAACAGAAATAGGATATCTATTCAATATTGCAATGTAGCATCACTCAACTGTTTACTTGATAAGGTTCAGAAATTCTAGGTAGGCAGCAATTTCAATAACAAAATATTTCATTAATATACAATACCTGATTACTTGAACTGTAATTAGTAATAATTTGATTAGTGAGTCTTCATTATGAGCGATAATGATTGCTATGATATGCCCTTTGTTAGAATATAATTTGAATTCTTAAAAGCAATTATACTCTTGTTAATTGTAGGCTTGGTTGACAGATGTTTTGCAGAAACGTTTGAATTAATCCTAAGTCTATTCTATGGTTCCACATGTACAGAATGCAATAACAATTAGGGGTGACTATCATAGGTAATTTCAGTAATACCATTATACTATCAGGATACTATCACAATTTGACAATCATTTCGCGATAGTATTTTTAAATGTCTCCTCTATTCCAATCACAGTTACATGTTCTAGTAAGTTTTGGACACCCTTCAGTTCAATCCATTGAGCATTTCTTACATTGTCATACTAATTCTGCCCTTTAGCTGCAATAGTATGTGCAATAACATGGAGAAAAGGGCCCATCATGAATAAACTGACTAAGTGCACACTTAACTTGTTCTTCTATACAATAAGTTCAAATAGCCTAGTTTCAGAGCAGTATTGCAACATATAGGACAGCATTCTTTAGCTATTATGTTTTCCAACCAGGAAGTAACTCTGGCTACCTTTGTGATCAGGCACATCTGAGAAATGTTAAGTCAACTATACTGAATGTAGTTGGAGGTCAAGTCAACGTACTTTATCAGAGTATAAAGGCATTGTTGCTTGAGCACGTGAGATACTGTTTTACACCGATAAAGTTTCTTACGAGTTCTCTGATTATCTTAAGCTCAGATCCAGCCTGAGTTGTTCACGTGCAAACACAGTAAGCACTCGATGACTTGGGCTTGAAAAGAGCAATTTTATCAGTAAAAGAGTATTTTAAAGTATTCCATGTAATGCTAAAAGGGATGTATCATTGGGCGAGGATCTGTTGTCATCCTATTATTGGAACATTAAATTACAGGGTTTGTTAGCTGAATTCTTACTAGCATGCATCACTGCCACACGGGGCAACTATTGTTGTGAGACTACATTGTTGGAAGGGCAGGGTGTGGTGGTGGCCATACACCCATGAAGAAGTATACTACAGCACACCAGCATTAATCATTTGCTTTGCTGACCACATCTCCTCATATTGATCATATAACTAACCAATACATCGACAAATCGATCCGATCGTGATTGAAATCTGTGCTTGAAGATGTGCGTACAATGGTCGCCTGATCAGGGGGTTATGCAGAGACGTCACGGGTGTTGTACAGAGACATGGCACTTGGGGTAATCTTGACTTATCCCAGATCCATACAGGCACACCAGTGCAGAGTGGCTTGACCCAAGTGTTGTTTATATGGCTTGATTACCCGTAGATAGGGAACCATGTTGTTGTGTGCAAACACAGAACTGCACTAGCCTCCAGCCCTGGTGGGTGAGGCGTGGGGTCGGTTGGGGGAGACGCCGGGTCGGGTGGGGGGGAGAGGGTACTAATCATTGACAGCAAGATCACTCCGCCCAATACTATTGATAGAGAGTTCACGACAACAGGAGATTACATACTGTCAGTAATATAAAGGTGCCCATTCACGAGTAGGACCTTTTTTCTTTTCTTTCTATGGTATAGTTGCAATATTGCAGCATGTTTAAGGTATGGGAGAAAGCATGCATTGCTAATGTGTCATATTAATAATATCTATTGCTGGTATGGAACAAAAAGGAGTAAAAGTAAACATAATGACTGTATCCTAGCTATACAGACAACTGCATTGCAATCTCCCGTATGTGGAAACATTAATCTGGGCAGCAGTACGGTGAGAAGATATTGGATCACTTTCACTATCCCTCCCTCCCCTTCCCCCCCACCCCCATCTCCCTGTGTCCTCTCAGGCATTGTATACTGTGACCTGAGAGTATTGAAACACTATAGTCGATGATGTTGTGGCGACCTGCAAGAGGACAGCCCATAAACAAGTATTACATTTCCAACATTGCAAGACGTGCGCCCAAACATGTGCATGCGCTATATAGGCCGAGCCTGCCATGATCTGTCAATACCAATGTTGTACCCAAAGTTATCTACGTATGGATTAGTCTCCGACAGTACTGCAGATCCTGGTTCTGGGTATCGGTTCTCGAAGCTCTCGTATCTAACAATGAGCACTCTTATGCATGTCGGTCAGGTACTTACGAGTGTGCCATGGTCCCCATACGAGAGCTTCGAGAAACAATACCCTGCACTCAGACCATCAGTTTTGTAGTTTGACACACAGACACACACAGACACACACACAGACACACACAGACACACACACAGACAGACACACAGACACACACAGACACACACAGACGCACCCTTCCCAGAATTTGAACACAAGCGTACCGCTTTCATGAAACTCTCGCATCTACTACAAGACAATAAAACTTTCATTAGAGCTGTTTCTTATAAGCTAAGGGTCTATTTCAGAGCTATAAAATCCAAATCCAAGCATGAACAGTCAACATGACTAAGCAAAACATATTTTTGCTGCATAGAAATACCTTGGTTAATCTTGTACATGTAGTACTATGAATGTTAATCTGTTGTCACGATGAGCATGCCAATGAGTAGACTCACTGATGTCATAGACATGACTGATACAATGTTAACCATCGGTGTGTCAAATGTTATTTTTTATTTTTGTGATTGGTTTATAGTCGCTTTCTAGAATCTTTTCACTAACATCACGACTTGTCAGCTTAGGGCAGGAGAAAACCAACAACATCCGTAGCGCTGAATGTTGCAATAAACCTGCGAGCACCGGCTGGTACTGACAGACCAAGGATGATAACTGTAGTGCCACTCTACAGACAGTGCATCCTATCAATATCGCGTCAGAAATGTGACTTCTGTGAAATTGATGCCGGGCCTCCGTGGAGCGGGATTTTAACTCTGTATCTTTTGCTCCGAAGTCCAACATTCTACCACTGCGCTACATCCCGCTCTGTCAAATGTTATATGGAATAGATGATAGATATAGATTTTCACTTGGAACCTGTGTCCTCATTCCTGTATGTATGCATGCTCATTACCGTACAGTGTAGTGGTTGCAGCTGCATAGAAAAGGTTTAATAATCTTGAGTACAATTAATAATAATAATAATAATAATAATAATAATAATAATAATAATAATAATAATGTGCCCATTTATTTTGTGCCAAATTCTCATTCGAAAGCAAGCTCATATGATCAATGGATAACAGCGTCTTCATTTTAGTTTTCCTTCTCAGCTCCCTGGGTAGTATACAAGCAAAGCTGTCACATTTCCATCTCATCCTACTGGGTAGCCATTCCCTGCGTGTACAAAATACTTGTCACTTGCCTAAGGTGATTTCAAACCTGTACCTCAGGGTGTGGCAGGAACAAATCTTAGAATCGATACGCTCAAGTTCTTAGTTACCCATCCACGAACCAGATGAACCCCGATCGAGCTTCTTCAACACGACTGTTCTCTGTGCAATGCATGGGACCATGTGAGCTCGGCATTGCTGGGTTTATTGCGCGGTTTCGACTCGTTTGGTGTGATGTCTGGCCTCTGTATATTTGATACAATGCCATTACACGTGCTGCACAACATGCACCCGGCCACCTCTGGTGACCTCTGACCCCCAGACCCTCTGGACCGTGGAGCATACTCTCAAGCAAACCTGCTAGACATGTTTGCCCCTCGATTGACCTCGCTTGCCTGTAGGTGCCTGACACAGTGCTGACAATGCAGCAGGTATATATATATCGACATGATTACTATTCATGTTGTTGTCGTGCGTTTATGAGCAGACATGGCTGTTGGGGTAAAAAGGAAATGCATGTCGTTCTATTCACCTTGAGGCCGACTAACAATTGGGCAACCGAGGAATGTTTTTGTGTGTTTGTAGACCGGCCGTTGGTTACCATCATGCTGGCTGTCCGTCTAATGCATCCTGGCCATGGAGGTGGTGTGTGGAGACACTGAGACGGTGATGTCTGTCTGTGACAGTGGATATCTCTTTGACAGTGACTTCTCTCTGTGACAGTGGATATCTCTGTGACAGTGACTATCTCTGTGACAGTGACTTCTCTCTGTGACAGTGACTATCTCTGTGACAGTGACTATCTCTGTGCTGTGACAGTGACTTTCTGTGACAGTGATGTCTCTATGGCAGGGATGTCTGTCTATGACAGTGACTATCTCTGTGACGGCGATGTCTCCCTGTGACAGTGGCTTTTCCCTGTGACAGTGACGTCGCTCTGTGACAGTGGCGTCTCTATGGCAGCGACGTCTCTGACCAGGTTGTGATGGCGACTGAAGGCTAGGCAATCCATTACATTACACTAGACCGAGGCAGCAGCCGAATGTTCCAAGAAATAACTGTCTTAGAATTTAGTCACTGACAATACCATGGTGTTTAGATCGACTGGTAATTAATCGTGTAAATGGAACCGTACAGCTAGTCGTTATCTGTGCTTCTAGAAAAGGGATCCAGCCCAGTGGTAGATGAGTCGGATTTCTCAGCCTAAGATTTTCAGATCGAACCCGTCTTTCAGATTTCAAACCTGTCTTTGGGGGCATGACATCAATGCTTGCTGGTTTTCTCGCCAATGCAATATTATGACAGGATATGTCTAGACTCTGTTGTCATCCATGGTTCGACTGCCTCTATGGTTAGACTAGAGGGTTGGCCTGGAGTGTGGAAGGTTTGACCCTTATCATGTCATACCAATGGTACATGTTGTTCCCATGCTTGGCGCTCAACATTAAAAGGGGTAAAGCAAGGCCTGGTCGGCTTGAGGTCTAAGTATGGTTTCCATATCCTATCTGTGGCATTGTATTGCCATGAACGGGCACTATAAAACTGGTGGAAATCGAGACTAGTGCAAGCAGTAGATGTCTTGAAATGTCTTTAAACCCCAAATCAATACGACATCCATGGTTTGTCAGTAACAGTCAGTGCTTGCAGCCAAAGCTCACAGGCATAGTGTACAGCATTATACACTACATTGTCATTATTACATTGTAGGCCATTATGTTGTTGTATATAGTTGACAAGTCCATTGTATACAAAGTTCCTCTTCACAACAATATGAATCTGTTATGACAGTTCCATTACCATGTCACGAAATAAATCAGTTAGTTTGACTATTTTTGTGACAGAGTTATTGTTTAATAATTCAGTGGGATTATTTCACCCATACGTGACAATTAATATTTTATTATGGCCCTATTTTATTAAATTACTTTATACCATTACAGTGTCCCCTCGATATAACACTGAATTTGGGGTCCATGACATACCCCGCCTTATAGTACCAGCCTTATACGATAGTACAGGTAAATAACAAAATTAAAAATGGGATCCTCATATGACCCAGCCTTATTTATCTGAATCCACTGTGTATCGAACAGTGTTATATCGAGAGGACACTGTATTTTTAATTAGTTACAGACTTGTGTGTCAAAGATTCAGAAACTTTGTCCATACGATTATGGCAATAATCATAAATGTTGTCAGGATCTGAAACAGATATTAGCATTAAATGAATATTAGCATTAAACAAATTTGACTTGGATGAAAATGTTCATATGGAATTATGGACACTACAATACACTGGTCTATCATCTCTGTTATCTCTGAGGTGGTAACTGTCTCATGCATCATCCCAGGCTTTCTCTCACATTTATCAGACCACAGACAGTGAAATAACTGAAATACTCCTGAAAAGAAAGCTTATAAGAACTTTTGCTCAAGTCACTCCTGGGTTATGTTGCAGAGAGCATTGTCATTTGAGTTACGACCTTTAGGTAGTGTTCGTGTGGGTAGAACACTATTGAAAATTGAGTTATCAGCTTCACGTCGCTCCCGACTTCATTTGTGAACTAAATGGAACTAAATCAATGTTGACTCAGTTATTGGTGTTGTTGAGGGTACTATCGGAAATGGCGTTTGTCTAAGTCGTTCATGGCTCTGTTGCAGATCCCAAACAGGAGTCGAAGAGCGCACGGAAGCGGCGGAAGCGGCGAGAGCTGGCCAACAAGGCGGCGGAAGTGGAACTGGCGGAGATCAGTCTGGAGCAGCAGATGCTGAAGGAGCTCAGTCTCAAGCCCAAGCACGGCCTGCCTGGAGACGCCACCGATGACAGCCGAGCGACCACACCCTCCGAGGGCCGGTCGCAGAAGAGTTCCAAACAAGGGGGGATAATCTCAGTTCCTGCGGTGGTCGCAGAAGCCAAAAGTTCGAAGGATGGAGGAGGAGGAGGAGGAGGTGGTGGTGGTGGGGGGAAGAAGTCCTTGCAGCCAATCGCTTTTGATATCGGCGCGATGATTACCGCGCTAGAGGTGAGATATTGTTCATGTGAATTTGGGAAAACTTATGTTGAACAATATTGTAGTGTGACAATAATATGATTTGTCTGATGTGTTATTGATAATGTGAATGATGTTGGAAGTCGTGCTCAAAGATTGTTTATTATTAAGCAAGTTCAAATGGCTGTTTAATCTGACGACATTGCATTTGTATTTCCATCAGAAAAAGAAGGATGAAACACAGAATGCAAAGAAGCAAAATTTGACAAAGAAAAAGGAAGAAAAAGTGGTAAGAACAGAATATTTATTCAGGAAAATATTTTTGATAAAATATCAGGTTTTGTATGGTTTTCTTCAAGTAAAAAAAACCTAAAGTTATCCAATAGTTTTAACTGTAAACTATTGCCGGCATTGGCAATTTTCTACGGATCCACTCAAATCTGCTAATTTAGTTGTCAAGGGGTCAGTGTATTGCACTGAATGTAGCTAAGGTGGGGTCTGCAGCCCCCCAGACCTCACATTCACTGTCAGTACTTGTCTGTAGACAGCCATGCTTGTCTGTTCGTCAACACTTCTGCCTTCCTACTGCAGCTAGTCAAAGGTCCCGTGAACATCTTGGACGCGTCAGCTCCAGCCAAAAGAGGGAAGGAGCGAGAGAACCCCAAACCTAAGAAACCTAGTCCGCTGAAAAAGGTAACGACACTGACCTCGTCCAGTGAATGACACAATTCAGCCAATGCGGTCAAATCTTAGTGATATTCTACTTATTCTACAAATGTTGGGTTGGCAAGTAGTGTTGTTTACTAGAAATGATAAACGCCATTCAAAATGGTGGCCAGTAACTTTAAAATTGCGTATGTGCAGAATTGTTGCGTGGATTTGTGAACATAACTTTGATAGTAAGATCGTATTCAAAAATGTTTTGTAATCTCAGGGTCATGGGATTCCTGTACAAAATGGTGCAACTGCTATTGTACTATATAATGTTACCTTAGTTTTATGTTGTATCATGTTACCTTAGTTTTATGGTACATAAGGTTACCTTAGTTTTATGGTACATAAGGTTACCTTAGGTTTATGGTACATACGGTAACCTTTGTGTTATGGTACATAAGGTAACCTTAGTTTTATGGTACATAAGGTTACCTTAGTTTTATGGTACATAAGGTAACCTTAGTTTTATGGTACATAAGGTTACCTTAGTTTTATGGTACATAAGGTAATGTGTAAGCTGTTCCTCTCCTGCAGGTGATATTGAAGGAGCGGGAGGAGAAGAAGAAGATGAGGCTGCTGGACGATGACCACGGACAACCGGAGATGCACATAACTGAGTGAGTCCCGAGTTTGAATCCGCATGATGGGATCAGTAGTGTGTGGACGTTATCTGTCTGATGCCATTATGCTAGGATGCACTGTCTGCCTGCCCTGTTGCAGGGCACTCGTCCTTGGTTTGTCAGTACCAGCAGGATCTTGCAACAACTATCACACATGGCAATGACTGATCTATTTATCCAGGTGTCTATTCATTGCTTGGGGCTGGCGCTCGGAAATGCACATAACTGAGATAAGTCCCGAGTTCGAGCCTGCATGGTTGGGACCAATTGTCTGGAGAGGGTGCCTGTCCGATGCCATAGGCTTGGCAATTTTCTGCAGAAATCCGCTGGTTTATTTGTCCAGGATTTGATTTATTTGCCATGGATGTGATTTGATGTTGGTTTGTGTTCTATGTTGTGGAATGTGTTACTGCCTCGCGCTCTGACCAGCATTCCTCTCTGTTACAGGCCTCCTGTTGGTGTGGGCGTCGTCAATGCCGAGAGTGACCTGTCTCAAGATGGTAGGCTTGCTTAGACCTGTACATTCCATCTACTAACACCAGTACTGTCACAGCACAGATATCATGATAAGGGATAGAAATCTCTTGTCAAACAAGGGCTTCATTCTCGCTGTCATAAAATTCAATTACAGTGTCCCCTCGATATAACGCCTTATAGTACCAGCCTAAGGCTGGATTCATACTTTTAACGGCGTTACACGGCGCAACACGTTGGCACACGTCCGTACCCGGCGTATACCGGCGCTAGCCAGCGCATAGGTTCATA
>JAUTBQ010162601.1:0-27899 GCA_032361185.1 Lepetodrilus ovalis | reverse complement strand
TATAAGGCTGGTACTATAAGGCTGGGGGTATGTCATGGACCCCAAATACAGCCTTATATAGAGGGGACACTGTATAATCTACTCAGGGTTCGCAATTAACACTCGCCTGCTCGCCTGAACCATTCCTCCCAATGCTAATGGTATAAGTGCGAGTAGAAATTCATAACATTTGTTATTTGTATCAGTATTCGGGCGAGTAAGTTTAAAAATGTTATTTTCTATCTCTGTGTACTTATAGATCATGAGTTCTGTTACTCACTATCAACAAGAACTATGTAGTATCCCTTTATAAAGGGGACAAATAACACTGATAAGAAGTGAGGTTCATCATATGGACATATTTATGGATTATGAGATCTGTTGCCCACTATCAATAAGAACTTCAACTATGTAGTATCCATTTGTAAAGGCAACCAATAACTGATAAGAAGGGAGGTTCATTATACGGACATATTTATGGATCATGAGTCCTGTTACTCACTATCAACAAGAACTATTTAGTATCCCTTTATAAAGGGGACCAATTATTCTAATAGGACTCTCACTGTACATCACTGTGCCATTTTCAAGCACTATGGTAGTACATGTAGTATTCTGGTATGAAGGTGACCAGTTACATTGGTAGGAAGGGAAGCTTCATCATATAGACATATCTGTACTTGTAGATGACAAGTCCTGTTGATCATTGTCAATAGCTATGTAGTAACACTGTATGAAGGGTGGCCAATAATGCTTGTAGAAAGGACATTCTTCATATGAATATGCATGTACATGTATCTGTACTTATAGATTATAATCACAAGTCCTAATGCTTACTGTCAATAATTATGTAATATTCTTGCATGAAAGAGACCAATTATTCCAGTTAACGGGAGGTTCTTCATATGGACATACCTGTACTTTTATGGATGATGTCCTGTTGCCAATCATCCAGAAGAAACAGTAGTTGTATCCCTGTACGAAGGACCGAGCTATGAAACTAGCTACTGCACCAGTACACCTCTCTGACACGCCAGTCAGCTCCGTCTGTATACACATTCATCTACACATGGATATGATTTTCCTTCTCAAAAAAACTCAAATGAGTTGTCAAAACCTTAGCCATCCACATCCAATTGTTGTTCCCTGTGTTCACAACATTCGCACAAAGATTGAGTCCTTGTTCGTTCTTTTTTCCAAAGAAACTGTTAAATGATTGCTGTTGGTATAACGTGGCAAGGAATGGACTGCCCAAGTGTAGCTACGCACCTACTGATGATGGAGCTGTTGTGAAGCCATGCCTGTAGTAGATGAAGTAGTATGTGTGTATATAGAGTTCTGCTGCATGAGTCCATTCACATGTATCTATAGAGAGACTGCTTGTAAAATCACAAATCCGTTCTTGTGTATCTGTTTGCTCAGTCACAATTATGGTTTACATCCAATCATATCCATTCAAACTCAGCTCATGAGCAACACTTAGAATAAGACGCCAATTTTCCTTAAAAAAATTCCCAACCACAATCAAACCAAACAAATGTGAGACTGGTAGAGTGAGTAAAACTGTCGTAGTGTGAGACCACATTCACATTTATAGGCTTGGCACAGTCGTTCTCAATGGTTTCAAGCACACACTTTGACAGGTCTGTGTTGACAGATGGACTAAAGACCTCTGGATTTCAGAAACTGAAACCAAGTAATAGTGGGCCAAGATCAGTTCTTGAACAATGGATTAGTTTTTCTGTGATGATTACTACACGGGGCCTAGAACACAATAGGTCAGTTGATCCCCGTAACCCGCGACCGCGACGGTTATTACTGGCGGGCACAGTTCTGCTCCATGACCGTTGAGTTCCGTTCCGTGACTGTGACTCTGTATTCGTGACTCTGTATTCGTGACTCTGTATTCGTGACTCTGTATTCGGGAACAATGAAGCAAATGTCGACCAAGTTACTGCAGCATGCGTTTTACTGATTGGAGTGTTGAAGAGCCTCTTTCCTTCCCAGTGTCAACGCTGAGCCCTTGGCGTGTCAAACTTCACCTTGTTAGGTCAAAGATCATATCGTACAGTTTAATGAACTGCTATTGTTCATGTATATATCCGTTTAGAACTGATACACTCTGTCAATTTTCAATTGCGCACAGATGTGATACACAGATAAATTTGTGAAAAAAAATGTTAGGCAGACAGACTGAAATCATTAATTTGAAAGATTACCGGCAATGGATAATAGGGCAGTCTAGGATTTGTATTTAGTAAGTGGTTCTGTCGAAACTCAATATAGCAGATCCACACACAAACCCCTTGAATACCTTGTACAAATAGACAAAGCGGAATACATTTGTCTTCCAGAATAGTTACAGTTTTGAAAAAGAAAATGCAGCAGAGTTGCCCAACCATACACTACTAGAGATTAGTATGGGCTTGGGAGAGGAATTTGAGCCAACGTGGGTACATTACCAGCATATAGGCAGAACAATAGTTAGCTGAGAGCCCTCACAGGTATGGAAACTAATGTTGACAGTTAACAAGGGCTGGGGCCAGATCGGACTGGCCTGTGCTGCTCCAAGTGGACGGGCTGGTGGAGTGAGACGAGTCGGACGAGTCAGACAATGTCTGAAGTGACGCAGGCTGGAAGAAACACTCGGGACAGAATACCGCCAGAACAGGGAGATATGGGGGATGGGGGTATTGACTTGTGGGTCCTGACCAGTGTGTACTCCAATTGCTTACCCACCAGCAATTAACCGACACTCGGATAGAGCCTAATTGGTCTGTTCTGAATGTCACACCCCAGCTTCTTCCTGGGTCATCGTATACCTTGTCCTGTACCTTGTCAAACACTTGTCCAGAGTCCACAATACAGAAATATAGACTTTGAGTGGAGTGAATATTTATTTGTGTCACTAGTATATGGTAGACAGTGTCTGGGTATGTTTCTGTGTCTGATTAAGTGCTGCTTGATCTATTCTGTTACAGTTGTGGTCAAAGATGTCATGCATATAATATACAGTGGAACTCCATATTGCGAACCACTCTTATTCGAAATAACGCTTAATTTGAAACTGTTGCATGGTCCCTGTCATACATGTACACTGCTAGGTGACCGTCTTAATTTGAAACCTGGATAATTCGAAGTACAGTGTAATATTAATGATCCCCAGCAATTTGAATTAAAAGGGGTTCCACTGTATTAAAATCTCTAATAAATTGTTTCAACCATCAAAAGTAATTTTTAATAATCAAAACAAATATATATTTGTTTCTGTATACAAGAATATTATATCTTGTACACTGATGCATATCATTAATAATCATACAAGAACACTTCCGTTTATGAGGGTCTTGTTAGTGAAGTAGGTAGTGCATTGCACTATGAAACCAAAGGTTCAAGTTTGATTCTTGTCTGAGAGCCTGGCATCTTCTTCAAGTATTAATTTTATGTGCAACCAAAATTAGGATGCATTCTGTGCATACATGCTGTAGGTTTGATTTATCTGTGCCAACCATTACTTGTGGGGCTTACTGGTTTAAAGCTGTAACTCAAAAACAAAAATGTCATTTATGACTGAAAGAATATGTGTCTGAACTAAGTCATCTTTTACAGTTCAACATTCTAGTCTCAGTTTTGGTTTACTCGTACACTTCCAGGCATTGTTGAATCACAATATGTGCTGCCAACATATTATATGGGGCTGCATTACCAACCTATATGGTCTTCCTCAACTGCAGTTTGAGTTTCATACTTTTATGGATTAGGAACAGCACTACTCCTTTGAGCTTCTCTAGTTGCCCCCAGCATGGGGAGAGTTAATCAATAGTGTTTATTGGGACGTCATCATTGACATTGTTCTGTTACCAGAAAATAAAACTTTTAGAGTATGTTCAATGCAGTTCTTATTGCATCCATGTGGTCAACTGCACTCCATTTATTACAATCAAGCTTAGTCAGAATTAGGAGTTAGACAAATTTGTTATCATGCACCAAAGGTACATTGGTACACTACCAGAGAGATGACATTGGTCCTGTAGGCAGGAATAGCACACAATACCACAACACCAACTGGCAACCAAATGAGGTTTTAATATGACAAAGTGGGTGAAGAGTGTAGATTAGACCACACAAGAACCTATTTGCCTCCAGTAAGTCCTCTCGACACTATACTGTGTGACTATACATATAGGCACGTGTCAATCTCGCGCATGTGGCCCTTGGGAGCTCTCTTGCTTGAGAAGGTAGTAATGACCAGTGCAATGATGTACAGTGTCTTTGAGTCGCACCAGGCCTAAAGGAACTAAGTAGGCAGATCAGGGCTTGTGAGAAAGGATGTCTTTTGAAATTGTCTTTTAGGTGCCTATTTTTTAAACCCCTGCATGGCTATGAATGCCATTAAGAGGTGTAACAATTAGCAGGAAAAAAAGTGAGAGAATTTGAGCGTTAGGAGGTGGGAAAAAAACTAACTTTAAAGAGATTTGGGTTCTTTTCTTAGAATACATTCTCACCTTTGTTCCGGTAATATTATTTGATATATTACTTGGGGAAATTGTGGGTTTTTTTATGTTTGAGATTGATTCATTCTATAATTCAGAACCCTTCTGCCTCTTGAATCCCAAAGACATGTATGAACTATTTGTGGCTATTAATGCTAAGTTACCTTTTATGTTAAAAACTATTATTATTATTATTATTATTATTATTATTATTATTTCTACTACTACTATTATTATTATTCAAATAAATTACAAATGCCTATCCTACAAAATATGGTTTAAGTATCCACTGTCTCCAACCACCACCGTTTCTTCTATACCAGAACATAGTCAATGCCTACCAATGTAATTCTAGAAATAGTATATGTATTTTTTCTTCGTCAATTATATATTATATCCTCTACCTCAGATATAAATTCTCGACTGCCCAACCGTGTGTTAAAATTTGCTAAGCATGCATACATATCTGGCATACCTCTACCATCTCCATTTCATGTATTTGTATTGTATATGTAGCACTACCGCTAGATTACATTGTCAAGTTAAGTGTGCATCGTGGCATGATGTTGTCATTGTTTATATGCACGAGATGGTATCGCTCGTGTATCCTATGTTGCATGCAAATATGACGGCCGAAAAAAAATCGTTCTCATAAAACTAGGCTTTGTAAATAATATCATGTTCAATTGGAAGGTATTGGGGATATGCATGCAAGGATATGTATCGTGATTTTTACTGGCATATATTTTGACCTCCGGTGAGACCTCAAAGATTTCAAACAATATTATTGAACTTGGCAAATATATTTATGTAAATTGTTTGTTTACTTTTGTCAGAAAATTAATTCAAAAGTGCACAGAGGTGAACTAAGTAAGTGTTTTTTCTCTATCCATATCTTGCACAGACAAGCAATAGAGTTGTGTCTAGCTTCTTCCACTGACAACATCACTTGTGCCATGTCTGTTGCTATTCATTTGTATCTGTCACAATATGTTGTGCAACAAAAATAACTGTCATGTCCTGTCCTGTCCTGCTGTAAGAAATGTCATGGAAGAAGTAAAACCATAGAAAACCAGTTGTAGTTTTTGAATTTCTATTCATGTGGGTCTGGTGTGTTCTCTTCAAAGAAGATCAATAAGGTAGAAGGATATGGGAATGCAATGACAACATACATACAAGTACTCTTCTGTCACATGTAACAGTCTGCATCAGCCCTGGTGGCTCGTAAGACTTCATGTACATCCTAGTTATTGTTTGTCATCTTGTCATATTGTTTGTCATCTTGTCATATAAAAATACTTGTCAGGACATCAATAGTAACCTCAATACAAGTCGATCTATTTTTTACACAGTGCTTCTCAATCATACAACACAAGAAACAAATATATTGGACACAATGTTCAATGATTGTGTTATAGTAAGAAGGGAAGTACATATAAGTACATTGTACATACAATCTGCCTGTAATTTCACATACAGTGGCAGTATTTTTGAGAACTGGAAAAATGCTGACAGACTGAAAGTTTTTTCTTGTTCCTGTCATCTCGGAGGGTATGTAATTGCTACCAAATGTATCTAGGAAATTGTTTGTTAAAATGTTATGAGGAAATAAGACGCGGGTCAAGCGCTTTCAAACATAAAGCTTACTCCCTGGAGGAAAATAACATATTAAATATCAGCCTTTTGTACACGGGGCTACGTTTGTGTGTGTATAACGTTATCAAGCCAAACAAGGAGGCCAAATCCACACCAGAATTACACGTGTTAAATTGTGATCACCCTACCCATCAGTTATTCAACTCGAGTTTGTACAACTGTAATGTAAATACAAAGCACAAACCTCAAAGAAAACTAGGCACTGCTGTAGAGTTTAGCTTGGCCTCTCCACCCAAGAGGGACCAAGAGAGGCGAGGACAGAAATGTTTTGACAAGTCATGCGGGAGGAAATCGGATCTGAATGATTGGGATGGAAGTCAACAGCAGCAAAAGGAGGAACATTTAGTTGTGTGATTGTCAGGAGGTGGTGAGCGCATACTTGGTTCAGCTGTTCTCCTATCAGGAGATAGTTCCAGGCTGGGCCGCCATGCTGCAAGCAGTGCTCACTTCTGGTATCGGTGCAGATTATACGAAATGGAAGCAACGGTTCCTTTCATCATGATAAGGAACACATCTTGCACGTGTTCTTGTAAGAGAATTGTTCACGTAAGCTTTTGTTTCCATGGGGGTCTTTCGCCAAATATTCTGGGTCAAAATAGAGCTATGATATGGGATATTAAAAATGGTAGACTGCCAATAGTCTCGGAGGGTGAAAATAAGTTGTTGATATTGATTCTAATGATTCGTAATATTATTGTAGTAAAGATCAAGTTAAGTGGTAAATTTTACAGTGGGATATTTCACTATAAGTCTGCTTTATTGTTTATTATGTACACCACATTGACAGGATGCTAACTTATATTGGCTCTGTTTTCATGTCTAACATTCCCCATCCACCTTTCCCTATCACCATGACAACCACCATCATGATCACCACCACCATCACCACCATCACCACCACCATCAGCATCATCATCATTACCATCATCACATCATCATCATCATTACCATCATCACATCATCATCATTACCATCATCACATCATCATCATCATCACCACATCATCATCATCATCACCACCAGCAGCACCACCATCATATAATGGTCCACAAATTACCATCGGTTCCATTTGTGGGTCCTTGGGTTAATGTATAAAATAAAAATTGCTGCAATAAACCCCTTTAGCTTTTAATGCATCATGCAGGTGTAAACATGGACATTGTACTTGGCAATGACTATTGCCTTCTTCCTGGAACCTGTGCACCTGCCAACCCTTCAGCTAGCTGCCATAGACAAGCAGGTGAAGTTCTCAGTTTGTTCTAATACATGCACAATTGGCTTTCTGGCTCAGTTTGATATATACAGTAAATATATTTCTGGTACGTTTCCATTAATCTGTCCCAGAGTCTCAAAGGAAATCCAGCTGGCCCACCTGATAGTCAAACTTCTTTGTAAGGTATATTATGTCTTTTTCCAAGACAATACCAGCAGTTCTTATGCAATTCCTGTATTTTTAATTCAGGCATTTGATTTCACGCACCTGTTCCTTTAATTCCTTTTGCAAGTGTTGGCTGTTGTTCATACCTGGACGAGGACAACACTTCTGATGCAATAATGTGTCTTCTTAGGAGTGTTATCCAGTTCATAGAAGACAGTACATCTGCTCATAAAATTCCTCTCATAGCTGGTCTGCTAGAAGCTGGATTACGGTCTAATGTCTACTGGTGGAGAATGGTCCCACCTGTGTGTCATTTTACTTGAAAAGTTATCTCTGTCGACAATCCAGACAAATCATGTACCTCTAAGAAAGGCAACATGACCAAATCCTCAGGTAGTAAAGTTTGTCAAGCGATGCCTACTGTGTTGGCTGGAGTACATCCTGTTACCATGCCGCTACACTATTCCACTAACTCTAATAGTCCAAGGCAACGTAGACTTAGGTCACATCCTCCCGTAGGAACGGAAGATGCGGAAATTTGTTAAATGATGCATACTCTTCAAGTTTCGTTTACATATCCTAGTTACACTGTTGTTACAATATTCCAATCCCCACACAGGTGCCCATGGTATTGAACAGGTGGAAGAGTAAAACAGGTCCACTACATCTGCATTCTTCGTTTGACAGGGTTCACCTTCATTATAGACATGTGCCCAATTGTAAATTACGCCAAACGAGCTCCCATAAAGCGTCAGCTGTTCTGGATCCATCAGCTGGCTTATCTAGGAGGACCCATTGGATGGGGAGGTAGGGGGGAGTAATTGCCTCATCTAGGCAGGTTCTTATAAATAAGCCCAGGTGGTCCTACTTTGGGAATTCTTCTGCTATTGTTTATTTGACATATAAAATTTGGGAATAAATTAAATCGGTGACACTGGCTTCCTGTCTTGCTCAGTTGAGACATAGTTATCATCTGGGGCATCTGCTGGTGCTTCGGGATGCTTGCGGAAAGGAAAATAGTAGTATGGTGCCGTTATGCATTAATAAACCATAAGTTTCAAGTAATAGAATCCTTAAATATTTTCTCTATTGGAACCTGTAGCAAAATTGATGTTCTTTCACAGCATATTGTAAATTGGGATGACATTTTCTTATGCCATACTTTCTAGATGTTTACATTATGGAATGACTCATAACATCTAGGTACTTGTATGTATGTATATATATATTATAGGCAACATACAACCCTATTCTGACCTTTAGCCTTGGTTACAAAACTATAACCTCAGAAAGATATCGTAGAAGAATTAAATGCTTCCATTGTATATTTTCAGAAATTAATTAAATATCTCTCCATTTGTAGTCTCACTACATGTACAATAATAGTGTGTTGTAGTTCATTTGACTTAACACACATTATACTGAATTGAATTCTTTCTATATATAAAATTGTGATTTTCTGCAGGAACTTAGTGTTATTTCTGTGTAAGACAAACACCTGAAGGTACGGTGTCTGTGCTTTAGCCGCCATGCTACACATGTTCCTGCTGAGGTGCAGTGTGCAAACATAAATGGCGAGTAATTGCTTAAATGTCATAGTCCAAGACATTCATGGCTCGGGGAACATCAACATATTTATTCAGATATAATGTCGAGAGTATTACATGATATCCCTACATACCGGGGGGAAAGCACAAGGAATATATGCATACCTTGATGCATGGGGTGAACATTATTAATGTCTGTGCATGATATGGGTTTGTACATTTATATGAGTAAATACCATTCTCTTGTAGAGGAATACTTGGGAATGAAAAAAACTAAACTGTAGTTTAACATGTCAGACACTGTTCAACTGAACAATACATCATGAGAACATGCAATGCCAACAGTAAGATATGCTTTAGTTGTTGGTGTTGACCTATGCTTGTGTCAGAAGACATTACCTAGTGTTAACTTGATATGTTTGTCCTGATACAGCAGAAGTTTATGATTTGTTAGGAAGTTGGACTGCAGAGTTAAACATTCCAAGTTCAAACCCATCCTTGTGACTCAGCGACTTCGACCACAGAAGTAATCTTTTGATGCGAACACCCTTGGTTCGTTTGTATCAGGGCTCCAGACTAACATTTAGAGTTACTTGCCCGCAAGGCTGGTCTGTAAAGGCACCAAAGCATCTATATGTTAAAAAATAGGTTGCCCTCAGTTCAATTTAACTTGCCCCTGTACGTCGGGCATACCTTAGTCGAGAGCCCTGTGTATGTACAAACAATTGCTGTCAGGTCCACTGGAACACTATGTGCTATAGTTGTTACAGATTTCCTCCTACCATAAGTCATTTAGCCACAAATGTGTTACAACATTTTAAAATCTGCACTAAATCGACATCCAATATATAACGTGAGAACAATGTGATGCAGTCTTACTATACCCTTTACAACATAATAAACTCTTGTATGCCAGTATGTACCAGTGATAGCCATGGGGAGAAGAATGGAGCTTATCCAGAATAGTCTCAATTTAGCTCCCCTTCCAGCTACAATATATCCTCACTTCTGGAAACAAACCAATCATACTGCTAGAACAATTATTAGTAATAGAACATCCAGTGAACGGAAAGGAATTCAAATAGTCTATGTCTTGAGGGTAATAATATATTGAATAATATTCATTTTTACTAAATGCTCCCCATTGAATTAGACTCAATGTACTTTTTAGTTTCTTCTCCATTTGCCTACAGCATGGGAAGACTTGATGAATTATTTGCCCATGACATGATACAGAGAATGTTTGTAATACATGTTCCTGATCTGGTCATATTAATGATTGATATGTAAAAACAATAAAAACAATATAAGGCATCCATGTAACTATAATCAGAGACCATATCATGTATATGGTCTCTGCTATAATCAATCGCAAAACTGAACTTCAAAATAAAGCTGAAACTGTTTGTAGTTTGAACCCTGTGTTGGTCAAGGGGTGCACAGATGTCAGCAGTAATTACTAAAGTAATGTGTCTATCTCGTACTGCACCCGCTTGTTTCATCTACAGCAGTAGACACACTCTCCCATCAGTGCCAATGTTGGAAACAAAAGTGCTTTAGACACTGGTTTCCTTTACTTTGTATTGGAATTGCATGACCCATTCACCTTATCGACCCATTCACCCTGTAGACCCCTAGCTTTATCCCTGTGCCAAGAACTCTAACCTTCTCAAGGAGTAATCACTCTCATTATTCTATAAGGCATCTCTGGCTGTCACCAGTAAGTAGAGGGTTAAAAGAAGTGGGGTCAAAAAGGGATTGGTCCTGGATGTGTTGGGATGATGATGTTACTGTCTCAGGGTTGGCCCCTGTATACCATTACCTCTATCTCTATGCCAAGAACTTTAACCCTTCCTGATGATGCTCCTGTCATAGGTTTGAGCCTAGATCTGTCATGTTGCCCCAATTGTGATAAAAGCTATGTTAGAATTGACCTCAAACTAATTCCAGTGTTATGTAATGATGGTGTTTGTGAGCGGAGATCTGTTAGAAGCAACCCCGGATTAATTCCTATGTTATGTAATGTTCATGCAGTTTAGCTGATGCATACATCAGATGATTGTTCAGGTGATACAGGTGATAGGCCTACATGTGACATACATGAGGCTTCTCTTTGTGTTTTGTGGTGGGGCTTAGCGCTACTTTCAAGATGATTTCGCTCATGTCACATCTTGTCAATTTACTGCAGGACAGGTACAACACATGCAGTGCTGAGTGTGGCAGTAAACCTGCTAGCACCAGCAGGTACTGACAAACCAAGGATGGTATCTGTACCACTTGACTGCAAACACTGCATCCTATTACCATAATGGTATCATACGATCATAATCAATGGTGTGATGCCCTTACGATACTATCATGACAGCATTGGAAAAGTAGTTTGTCTTCTTTGATGCTGAGCCAAAAATATGGGTTCAAACTCGGTACTTTTGTCACTAAAGTCTGACAATGTTCCTCTGTGCTACCTCCCACCTCTGAAGACTCCCAGCAAGAAATACTTTTTGCCTGTAGTGTAAGCGTCAGCTATCTGATTGTTTCTGTTCTTATGCATAACAGTGCAGACCGTACAGGAATTTCATAAGTCCTTGCCAAGAGTGTTTTACCCAGTTCCACTGAGTACATAGACGTACATAGGTGCACCCACTTACATGCTGCAGATTTATGACTCTGTCGGGCAATGCTGATTTCGAACAAACGTAATGTCAGTAATCTTGGAGAAAATGAAGCAAACATGAACTCAAGCGGCTTGGGTTAGGTAATGCAAAGCATGGAATGAATGTAAGACCCAGTACAGAGTAAGACCGGTTAAGGCAGTACCATAACCATAAGCTCTGATGAAAGAACATTAATTGTATCTGAACAGTGAGCCATACAGCTTAATGCTTTGTATGAGCATAGAATGTGACAGTGTACAAAACCAAAGAAAAACATTCAATGGCAGGAGCTTCAGAAGGGCGACTATCTATAAGTCTGGGTGAATCTAAATCATTAATATTAAAATTATTTTGGTTGGGATTGATATGAAAGGAATTGCTGAAATATTTTAATCTCCGACTTTTTTTGCCATAAATCTTGACTTGCTGAATCGTTCAAGATGATTATTTTGAATAGGAGTATTTTGACGGGAATAAGATGTGACACATATTAGAGAAGGTCACAATTTGCTTGTTGTTTGAATTGGCACACAGAGCCAATTTCAAGTATATATGGAACACAGCGGTATGAGTTAGGCAATGCTGTGGGTATAGAATGTGACAGTGTGTGACCCTGTACAAAGCAACAGACTTAACCTCAGAACGAGAAGCATGTTCAAAAACACACACAGCTGTACTGGTTAGGTAATGGTGATTGTGTGTATAGAATGTGACAGTGTGTGACCCTATACATGCTGGTCCTGTCAGTGAGGCTAACCATAGTGTCATGACCCCAGCTTTGTATACCAGCACACAAACAACAACATGAGTGTCACACTCAGTCAGCTGATGTCACAGGCACCGCTGTTTCCTACAAGAGTCCAGGGTGTCCTTTCACGAAGCTCTCTTAACCACTAAGAGACCATTGCACTTTTCTAGTAGTGCATTACCTATTGGCTAAGAGAGTGCTATAGTCTCTTAGTAGATACCAGAGCTTCATGAAAGGATACCCTGTTCCCGAGATTACAAAATGTTTGGAGTACAATTTCATGCTCATCTGGTCATCTCTGGCAGCCCTTATCTGTAGTTGGTCAAAAGTAATTATTACTATTTTAGTACCACGGTAGTAATAGTAGAAGTAGTAGCAGTAGTAGTAGTTAGGGGTGACTATCACAGGTACTTTTACTACAATAGTATTGCAATAGTGAGAATTACTATCATGACTATCATAATTTGACAAAATATCGCGATAGTATCGATAGTACTTGAGTATGCAAAAATGAATGTTAAAGACATACAAGTACATGTATAGCTATAAGCTGTTAATTAATTAAGAGGTATTTAGGTATACATGGTATCAATAAAGTATTCTATTCAGGAATTGGATATGTCCCCATCCACCCGTATATAGACTGCAATTGATGTCATTAACAATAACAGTGTTTCCAATGCAAGTTAGAATATGTGTCTGTTATGATCAGGACAATTGGAGTGTCAGAAAAGAAATTGAGTAAAAAGATGGGGGGAAAAAAACTATCAAAACTATCGATATTCCATCATACTATCAGGAATAGTATTCGATTGCTAAGTTTTGCTATCGATATATTGCTATCGGGACACACACTATTGCAATAGGTCAACTTATTGACATCATTACACACATAGTAGTAGTAGTAGTAGTAGTAGTAGTACAGTGTCCCCTCGATATAACACTGTTCGATACACAGCGGATTAGGATATAAGGCTGGGTCAGATGTGGATCCCATTTTTATTTTTGTTATTTACCTGTACTATTGTATAAGGTTGGTACTATAAGGCGGGAGGTATGTCATGGACCCCAAATTCAACGTTATATCGAGGGGACACTGTAGTAGTAGTAGTAGTAGTAGTAGTAGTAGTAGTAGTAGTAGAGGTAGTAGTATACTCATTTATTGCACAAACATCCATAATAAGTAAAAGACTGTGACTCTGTTGTGTATTACATTTAGGGCATGCGTGTACATGCACTCCATGCCTGGCATCCACATCTGTGACTGTGGCAGCTAACACTCAGACTGTATAATTGTAAAACTGGCTGCACAAGTCCCAATCATGGGGGAAAGTTTACATCCACAGCACAACCATGTTCATTTTTATTCTCAAGAGATTCGATTACTATTACTAGTTATGAAGATCAAGTTTACTCGCAGATTGGAGCATATTGTTAGGTATTTTGTTTTAATTTTCATCACCTATGGGTGAGATATTCCTGCTGGACGTAAAGCAATAATTCAATCAATCAATTAATTTTTTATGGAGTAAGATAAAGGAAAATGGGTTCATTAACTACTAATTGTTTCTTATGGTATGTATTAATTGCCATGGTTGTAATTGCAATTGTAAATTCCAATTTATTTAGTTTTGATTTATTCCACTGTGTGTATTTTTGAAACATAACATATTATCCATCTCCTTTCAGACACAAATCAGTATTCAATAATAGCAATTTTAAATAGCAATAACATAATTAATAATTATAGTAGTAATAATAGTTAATGCACTGACAAGAAAAGTTCCATAATGTCTGGTTTGTCCATGGATGTTAATAAAGCACCTTAATGCAAGCCATATTATCTAAGGAGTAATACTGTATGTTTGTAATCTTAATACATACAACCACATGTCCAAGTTGTCTGTTTCCAGACTCATTATGATGAAAAACTATATTTAGAAATGAATGTACCTTAAATGTGCCACCAGAGACATTTTTATTGTTGCTTTTTTTGGCAGTTTATCTGTTAAAGCTATAACAGTGCTCAGAATGTAACCCCAAGGCCATAAAACCTGTGCAATACAAAGCCTTGTAATAATACCTGTCAACAAATGTGTGTACGACACCATTCATAACACGGAGTATGCCCCGGCCGTGAATGGTCCAATATGAATGCTGCACTTACATTCTCAGCAATAGGTCTCTCATACATCCAGCACTTGCACATTCTTGTGGATTTTCTCTCCGGGATAAGATGTGGCAGCTCTGACAAATCTGAGCGTGGTAAAATAAACAGTAACTAGGGAGGGAGATAGTTGCTATGACTGGCAACCAATCATATGTCACCGGTCCGATGTGGATGGGAACAATATCCCTAAAGTCGACTGATATTATGATTCTCTCGAAAATATCCACAAATATACAGAATAATTATTGTCTTTCTGATGGAAGAAAATACTTGCTTTCTCAGAATGATTCTCACTGCTCGATGTACAGTTCCAGATTAAATAATTTTCTTCTCACAATTTGCCCCTCACAATCTGTTGTTTATTTCACAGATTAGAAAGAAATTTATCGGAATGATAAGTGAACGCCGATAGGATGATTATTTCAAGACGTCCCGTCTCCATTCCTTGAGATATGAACTTGGATAATTGTTCCTGAAATCTTCTCTACCACAAGATGAAGCTTTTGAAAGTTTAATAGTTTGATAATTATCCACTTGCAGTATATTGGTGGTTCTATATACACTACAAATAGTCACAGAAATTCATCCTCTGTCAAATTTGAAGGCTTGGTTATTTAATCATCACACCTTTTGTAGAAGTCTGTAGTCTGGTGACTGGTGACTGATGATCCCACACTGTGTCCTGGCTTCCTGGAGGTGCTGGTGGTGTTGGTCTAGGCTGTGTATCCACATGAAGGTCTCCCAGTAATGATGTGCCTCTGTGTCCAGAAACCTCCCTCTGTTTTACTGACAGCTAACCAGGAGACTCCTACCCTTCTCGCTGTGCAGGACAAATCTGCAGACACAGGAGTCCACGCAAACCTCTGGACATCCCAGAGTGAATTTGAAATGCCTACTCCACTTTGGCTCTCAGTATCTTCTCTCTCTCTCTATCTCTCTCACTCTCCCTCTCTGTGTCTCTCTATCAGTTAGGCCACTCTAACTCCCAACTCTTCTCCAAGTGTAGAAAACACACATGCCTGCTGTCTAAAACAGACTCTGATTTATGAATGATTTCATTTCTGGTGGCATTCACTGAGTTAGCAGTCAACTATCTATGGCCGGTGTAGGATTTCATGCCAGTGTCTGCTGGTCGGGGCGAGTTGGCTGAATGGGAGGAAACCCAGAGTGCTAATTATTCAAGTATGGCCACTCTGACACAATACATTAGCTCCACCATAGTTAAATGACTGCTGGTGTCGAGAAAGTTTACAAAACTCTTTCAGGTGAACCACGGGCCAGCCATTGTTTACCAGCATGTCCCTGGATAATATGACCCGTAACTTTAATTGGATTTAGGGTATTATTTATATAGAATTCTCCCTCCCCCCACAATACTTAAATCAGATTTGAATTTTTTTTATGGTCTGTAATTTGAAAACTCAATGAATGTGTGATATGGATGTGATAGCAATCAAATATATTTTCTGTGTAATACAATGAAGACATTGTAGGTTATGCATTCCGACGAGGAATCAAATTACAATGTGAATAAATGTTATCTGAATGTGCCAATTTATGCTATATTTATGAGCAATTTGTGTTTGTAGATTCTTCATCACTACAGCAATCAAGATGAACACATAATTTGCCATTCTGCCAGGCTTTTAGCAGCAACAGTGCAATGTTATTCCTCCTGGTGTATGCTTCCTATAGCGTACATCTGTAAATAATGAGAAACACAATTTGTCCTCACACCAGCGTGTTCTCCTTTCTATCTGTCACACATTATTGGCAGCACATTGTGCTATGTTTTTGTGCCACATTATCCAAGTAATATTTGCCATCTCATCAACATTACATGTTATTGCAATGTAAACATTTGATATTTTGTAATAATAATAATAATAAAAATGTGCACATTTATGTTGCGCCAAATCCACACTTAAGACCGTGCTCAAAGCACTAGATTATTATGCATGTATGAATGTAAACAGGAAACCAATTTTCAGTGGTCTACTTCAAACCCTTGAATAGTAGACTTTTTATTAAGTACGACCCATATTGTAGATTTCCATATTATTAAATTCCATGTTATAATAATTCAAAATGTAGTAATGTGAGTTTCTGCTGGGTAGTCGCATCCCTGTGTATAAAGTTAATTAATTCTTAGGTTAAATGTTGAAATAAAAGTTTTCTAGAATCTCGTTTGCAGCAAATATTATTAGAGAAAGAACAGACAGAATCAGGTACAGTAGCATTTACTTCCTGACCCGATATGAAGGAGAAAGTCTACAGGGAAATTGCAGGGAGGTGGTGTTGGTAATTGATAGCAAAGATCAGAGAAAAGTATTTTGAAATAGATCATAATACGGACCGCAATAATCCTATTGTTCTTGTCCATTGTTCCAGACCCTCCACAAACAATAATAACAATACTACAAGTTTGTTTCTGTAAAAGAATCCTAAAGTCTTCTGCCAACATTATTTATCATCGCGACTTATATTCTATTTTTATCAAATATATACATCTGACACGAGGGCTAACAGGTAATCTGTACTATCGGCATTCATGCCCCGCTATGCTGTAACTTTGTCTCGTCTTCAGGGGGCGAAATCCCGCGGAATCGGTGAGGATAATGACGGGAGATTGAGTAACTCCCCTGAATCGAAATAGACAAGGGTAGATGAACATTAGATTTCAAACTACACTGACAGCCTGCTTAGCCTATTGTGTGGGACAATGCCTGCCAAGGAGCGTTTAGTCGGCCGCTGTGGGGGCCTTTAGTAAGCTTTTTGTGTCCCCTTTTCTGATCAGTAGAGCGCAGCGAGGCTCCACAAATAGTTCCCCGACAGCTGATGGCTCTGTGACCGATGTGGGGATAACGCGATTAACAGGGCATTATTAACAATAATTTTTGCAGATCGGAGAATCCGACCGCTAAATGAAAACGTTGTGTCATATTATTCGTCTGAATGCAAGACGTACACGACCCCGGTGATTTGCCACGGCTAAGAGCGTACCCGTGACGGATGTTCAAGAGGTGTTCGTGGTACGCAGGGTATAATGTGACGAGCGGGTGTCGGGGGTCCTTTCACGGTGAGGAGGGGATAAGATGCTCCCCTGGGAACTTACATGATGGAGGTACAGCACACCTGCAGACATCACTGAGGTTTTAAGGGACAACCCACAATGATGAGGCAAATTGGGAGGCATAGTCAGTCGCGGAAATTATATGTTGTTATGAAATGATTGGCAGCTTTTGTAGAACGGGAAGGGTCTAAGTTTACATAGACTTGCCAATGTAATCTGGTAACAGTGTACAAGGTGTAGAAGCTGAACAAGCAATATATTGATACATTTTCTATGGTGTAGATATTCATCTCTCAAATGCGAAATCAACATAATCTGGCCAAAGATGTTTATACAATCGACTCCCATTGATCTGGACAATTGAGTTCCCAGTAAAATTGTGTGGAAAACTGAATTTCCGGATGTCCGAGTCATTTTACATAGTAAGACTGATATATGGTTCCTAGTAAATATTATGAGGATAGCAAAGGAACCAGATATCCGAAGTCCGGATAAATGGAGGTCCACTGTATATGCATTGCTATGTGTACAAAACACATAGCAATGCATATACAGTGGACCTCCATTTTTTATTTATTAGGGAATGTGTTTGAGATGCTAAGGGTGGGGTAGGGTGGAATGGTGTTGGATAGAGTAGGGAGGGATGAGGAGGGGTGGGTTGGAGTGAATTGGGTGGGATGGGGTGGTGAACGATCACATTGGCATCACTACACTATCTATGACTTCTTATCCTGGCCAGAGTTTTGAGTACTTCATGGGCAGCTTCATATCCCTGGAAGATCTGCACTTGCCACGACAAATTGAGTGTTACAACTTACCACATTACCACAGCATGTATTTGTTATTAAAATTTAGCCTCTGACCCTATACAATGTCACAAAAACTTTAAGAAAGTGTACAATGACCAGAACAACTACAAACCACTAACAACCTCACGTCAGACCAGAACAACTACAAACCACTAACAACCTCACGTCAAAATACAGATTAGGAAGGGTAAAACTTAGTGAAATACTTACTTTGTGATAGAGGTAACCTTCTGCTGGTTCTAGTAATTATCCTACACAATTCATGTCCTCTCCTGGAGGTGACAAACACACCGTGTAACTACTCCATGCATACCCCAAATGCCTGTCAGAAAATAACTCTTGCTATCAGATCGAGATCTCCTACGACACTGTATTATAGTAAGTGTATGGAACTGTTTGAAACAGTATCTTCTACATTACAGGCATCTTTATCACCCTATTAGAGCCCATTCACCATGTTCCTTTTATCCCCACAACCTTACAATGGTTCACGTCTTATCACCCTATCTAATGTCAGTTCTGATCCAGCCTATTGCTTCAAACATGCTGCCGGAGCTGATAGTGGAGGTCAAGGTGGTCAGGGGGAGGTCACTCTGGATGGGCACAGCACTGGAGAATCACAGCCCATAATGAGGCAATGACAGATACACGTTCAGTTCTGTTGCTTGATTCATTAAGTCATCAGACAATCCTTCCTCGGAAGACTGCAGGGCTTATCTGAAGCAATTATTTCTGATAAACACGGCTCACAAATATTTAACAAAATCCAGATTGCTATCTGTACGGGAATTTATTTCACAGACCTGACTTTCTTGAGATAATCAGGTTAAAACACTAGGTTTCTTCACAAGGTTAGGATTGCATGCAATAACAATTTATAAAAAACAAATATTTATTCTTCTTCCTTAATCTCCTGAAGTAGAAATTCAACCCCACTAAGGAAAGTGTGTATATGTTCCTATTGAACTATTAAGAACAATTCTAGAATCTCATTAAATCCTTGGATGATCTGAATAATTATTTAGTTTTACTTTCTTTTTTATTAATTAATTATGAATTAGTAGTTAATGATGAGGCCAATGGGCAACAATACCATTCTGTGGCATTATTATGTCAGTAGTTGAAACCTAGTTGAAAGCAAGTATATAGCATCAGGTCTGCTGCAGATCAGGTCAGGTGTTTCTGGCCATATGGAAATTTGTTTTTGTAAACCCAACACTGCTAATGGTTTTAACAGGAAGAACAATATTGGTGAATGCTTAGCTCTGTATACCAGGCAAATTGTCGGGTCGGCATTGAAATTCGGCTGTATTTCTACGTCATGCAATTACCCAGTGATGCATTGTGAGACCCATATTGCACTGGATGGTTTTTAATGTAAATAAACATCAAGAACAGTTTAATCAGGTATTACCAGCAATATGTGGCTCTCGGGTTTCCCTCGGTACATAGCTACGTCCTGCTACCAGACACATTCAAACTGGTGACCATCATGTTCCCAGTGTACTACCACATATCTGGAGTGTATTGACTGTTTATGTGGCACATTTCAATAATTCTTTCACCATTCTTTGTTTGTGTATGTATTTATCTCAAAGTATCATTAATTACCACACTACTGTAGTTTGGGTGAGAGTGATTATGGAGTTTAACGTCGCTGCGGGAATCTTTCACCCATTTGCGACGATCTGTAGCTTGGAAGTCCGGCATTAATGTTTGTGAAAGCTACAGTTCTGAAAAGATCATGATAGGATGTGCTGTCTGTACCACAACAATTCAGCTGCCATCCTTGGTCTGTCAGTACCAGCTGGTACTTGCTGGTTTACTGCAACATTCAGTGCTACAGATGTTGCAGGTTTCCTCCTGCCCTAATCCCCAAACAAGCTATGATATATGTAAGTGAAAGAATCTTAAAAGTGACTCTACACCCCAATTAAAAACAAGGGCAAAGACAACAACAACATTACCTGTAGGTCCCTGCCAAGTACTTGTTAGTCAGTGTAACTCTCCTTATTCCAACTCAATGTTTCCTGTTCAAGGGATCTTCCATGAGGCGTTAGCAATACTAGATTTATGGTTAGTCGAAGTGCTTGAAGTACTAGTACTTGATTGGAAGTTTGCTACTTCTAACTGATCTAATCCAAAGCAGACACGTTTTCATAGAATACAAGCTTGATTTGGATTCTCATTTGTAAGAAAGAGATACTAGGAAAGAAACATTGAAGGTTACATTAATGGAGACATATTAATACTGGACATGAGAGACTGAAATTGACTCCCAACTCTTTCATGTTTAATCATTGCCTTGCTATTGGAGGTGTTTTTTTTACAATTTGACCAAAAATTCCAAACACCAACATTGCATGAATTGATGGAGGTCCTATAGATCTTATGGACTGAATTAATAACCAAATATGTTTAGTTACATTCGATATCAGACTTCCAGCCATTTCAGAAATGTTATTGCACCTTCATTGCCAACAATAGAATTGTATTACCTGAAGGCATATACATATCTGAAAGCATTGAATTGTGCAAATCTTTTGACATTTTAGTTTGAAATATCCAAATGGAAAAAAGTAAATATCTTTCACTGTACCATATTCCTTAAAGGCAAGTTACATTTGTATATGCTTGTGCTAAGCTATATTTACTGAAATATCAGTTGTTAGGGAAGTAGCACCAGATACAATTGGCCACTTAAATTAACATATCCTCTGGGGGAAGACCCACAGATATTGGAAATGAGAAAAAAAATTCTCAATTGCGAAAGAACATGAGGATGAAGTGTACTTGAAATTTCATAAAGATAAAATCAATAAATTTGGAGATTTTCATTGGAAACAATCCATACTCACAAAGGTTAAGTGTATTCTCATTGAGATATTGGAAATAGAAGATTTTAAATCGCAAAAGACTCGGCTAGACCAATAAAACATGTACGTATATAGAAAGTTAAAAATAGTTGTCATGCACAATAAAATAATCAGGTCTAAAATTACTATCATAATTTGGGTTTCATGCTGCAGCTGTACAGTAGTAATGTAGTACAGTTAGTCTGGATTCTCGCAGTGACGTTAAACTCCATATTCACTCACTCACTGGATTCTCACTGTCCTTAGACTCCAATCTTTGAGGACATTTTGAAGAAAAATCTACAAATCAACTTTGGTTATGACAAATCCAGTTCATGTCCTATACCTAATTGACTTCAAATGTCAAGAAATGTTTTATATTTTCCATGAAGCTATCGAGATATTGTTACGATATTCCCAGTAAATCTCCCGATAAGTGTGGCATCCATGTCTGAAAGCATCCTCAGGGTTGGTGAAAGTTAAGTATGACTGCTTGATAGTTTTCACAGACAGTGTTAATAGAGTCGGATGCATGCAAGAACACAAGAGTAGTTGTCAGTCAAGCAGTATATATGTGTAAATGTTTATGGCTGCCTGTGGGCTGTTTAGAAGACACTTGATACACCTAATGATTTTTACAGACATTTTCGCTAGCTGAAGTATGAAGCTCGGGAGAGAGTCAGCTAGCTAGCACAGCTACAGTGTGTCTTGTCTTCATTCTCCTGCTATGTTCTGGTAATGTCTACATTTGATGCACTGTCTGCAGGAAGTTTGCTATGGTGATCCACATTTAGATTTTGCATAAATATTTTGCAAAAATTGCATGGAATTTTATCAAAATATTGATCAAAGTTCTATGTTAACAGTCTGGAATTAATTACGGGGAGTTTATGTAATATGGGTTACTAGAATTTGTTTAATGTTTATTAGTGTTCATGAAAAATTTACCAATATACATTACATATTGGTAAGAATACCAAGATACATATGTTTCATACTTCATTAAATATCATCACCAGCTGATCACAAGCTGTTTTTGATATGTGATCAAATACATTATTCAATTAAATGTACATTATTTTAACATAATTGTTGACCTCGGGCTATTTCATTCTGTTCATGTTCAAACAATTACGATACTTATCTGACTTTCTATTTAAATTTATATATTTTTTTCAATTTTAATTAGCTATTTTTTTTTGGTTTCAAATAGAGAATTATGAACATGCATGTCCAAGGACAAAAAAAAGACCACCGCTACTCTGTCATTGAATACATGGGGTCATCCCGCCTCGAGGTCAGGCTTGTGATACTCCGCATATCTTAATTATAGGAGTTTTTATTCCCAGCATGCCCACAAGGCATCCTGCACCACTCGCCTGGACTCAATTGGCTAGAACAGAGATTAAAGTCAAATCGTGCAGGTTTCACTTGTTTGAAGTTTGCAGACCGATCACCATGATCTCACATCAGCTGCTGCAGTCCCCGAGTTTTCCTGCGCGTGTCGTGACCCCACCAGTTACCATGTATGCGTTTTACTGCGTAATGACGTCCACATCCCAGTGTCTATCCAGGGGAAGCTGCCGTAATTTCCAGGTCTTAATTTCCAGTTGGAATTTAATCGAAATGCAATGAGAAAGTTAGCTCGACTTATGCAAGTGACTCGATTATGCGCGTGTTTCATAGAAAGTGTGAGAACCATCATTGAAGGCATTGAAAAATTACTCCCTGCATATAATGAAAGGGGCAAGGTAATTCCGAGGTTTAACATCCCTAAATGGACCCACCCTTTATAAACTACTGGATCAGCTGGATCAGCACATGATGTTAAAGATATACGACTATTAGTAGTAATACCGGTATACTGCATAGTTATTACCTCCCTCTTCATCAAGAACAGCTGGGGTGTTCTTTCTATACCATGTACATGTAGTTATGGTTTCTTCCATGATTAGACCACCTTTGCATAATGAAGATATGGTGGTAAATGGTTTAATAAAAAAACATGGCATTGTCTGTGGATGCATTGGCTTTTCTGTATGGAACCATGGAATCTTTTTCTTGGAAGCATATCTTATTGTGTAGAGGACCCACTGAAAATGTTTAAACCCATGGAAAATTGTTTCAAGGTAGGGGATGGGCACATTATAGGTCTACTCAGTCTCTCCGGTCGCTGGCTAATATGGATACGCTTTAAGAGAACAGATCAAATTTCATGAAAAGATATTCAAGTTTACATTGAAACTCTATATGATGGTCATAAGTTCCTACTCTGATCGGTGAATGTGATTGCTAAATTAAAGCCTGCATGCCATGTCTGATTTAGAAAATCATTATTTCTGAAGTCTCTAGTTGCCATTTTTACACATTTCACTCTGTTGTTTGAACAGAGAGAGTTGTACACATTGATTTTTGAATAGCTGCTGCTGTTATAGGAAACCTGCATGGATCTATCTGTAAGAATCTCATCCAATTATTTGCTGATCTCTGAATGGCAGTATTTAAACAATGTCGTTGTCCTGATCGAATCAAAATTAATTATTTCACATAATAGCTAGGTCTACAAAGCACATGGGGAATGTATTATTAAAGGGCAATGTTTCAAAGTTAGATGTCTAAATACTCCATAAACGAATGCGAAAATGTTGAAAAAAAACAATGTGGAGGATGCTTTATTTGGCCAAAATTGAATTAAATTGAACTTCTTGAGCGTGTCAATTTCAGAGAGTGAAGATGTGATGTTTTTTATTTAAATTTAATATTAAAGCTATTTTTGAATGAAGTCCATGACTTTCCTAGGTGCTGTAAACAGGTTTCCATATCAAACGGATAGATGAAATGAACTGAAGTTAATTTGTCAGGTAAATTGACTGACAATGCTTGTCAACAGTGACATGACCCTGTGACATATTTCACTCTATAGCGGTTGACCTACATATTACTGCAGCTTGGTAACACGATGGTAACAAGACAAGCAGCAGTGACTCCGTTACCTACTGACATTTGTACCAAATAGCCGTGTCATGAAGAAATGGAACCGAGAAGTAAAATTTCATCACACTGTCACGTCGAGCGAAATATCACTTTGGTTTCAATCATGGCAAAATGCGCCTCTTTGTTCACCCATATTACGGATTCGTATAAGTGAGTGGTTTAGTCGTTGTGAAATGCAAACAACTTTTTCAAAAATACAGTATCCTAAAATCAAAGATTTCAGGCCTTTTAGGCAGATAGAAATCGAAATTTCTGAATTTAAATTGTCTTTGATCTAAGTGGGCTCCCTCTCGCTCAGCGTTCGTCCTCCCAAGAAATGAACCTCGCGCGGGCTTTTTTCCCGGAGTCTATTACATTCCCCTGGACTATCCTCTCATCCCACCGAAATTTGTCGGCCGCTTGATGAAATCGTCTCCTTTGATCTTGTGACTATTGATTGATTTCAAACCAATTTGAGACAGTTATTTGACAACATTCCTGATACTCTTAGAGCCACTAATTCTGTGATCAATGAAATCGCGCTTGGATTTTATCCGCCTGACAACCTCATCAGCGTTTTCACTGCATGGGAAAACCCATCAAATGTTGATGTTTGGAGGGTTAATAACGACTAGCATATGCTCGCGAAAACAAACCCATCCCGCGTGTCCTATCCGTTTATTAAAGCAATGTTGTTGATTTAGGATTTTCATCTTCAATTTTAGATCATTTTATGTGCATGATTGACCCACAGGTCAAGATATAATTGATCTGATTAGATTTCCTTAATGAGTTTTTAATGCTAAATTCCAGTGGTTTTATACAATATCATGGAATGGACCATGTTACTTGACAAATTGTGAATTTCTTAAATTTTATGAATTAATGATTGAAATTGAATAGATTTTATAAGCTGGATAGATGGTAAATTTAATACTAATATATAACTAGATGAATTACCATAAATATTGTGGCAACGCTAGTAAATAAGAAAAAAAGAAAAAGAAAAAGTTAACTGTACTATTTTTATGCATTATTAGAGGAAAAATTGCTAATAATCCATTAATCTACAGTTGCTACTATCATATCCAACAAGTAGTATAAATATTAGAGACACTCTCCTGCTATTATCAACTGTTTGTCAGTGTCCTACATCTCCACGTATGTTTTACTCTTAATGTTTTGACATGGTTTATCATGCTTGTTCTATTTTTTTTATATGTCTAACTAGATGCTGCATAGGCCATACCTTTTATACACATTTATATATTTTTAAAGGCGAGGATAGACCTCGGTGCTTTGGGTGTGACGAGGACCTCACGGTCTGGCATATATTGCGTGCCGAGTTCTATTCTTCGCCTAACCTCAAACATTTATTTACCCAGGTTCCTGGGCACCTTATTTTATCCTTTTTAAAGGAAATTCAGCTGTATGACAAGTTTTAATTATACATTGTTCTACGTTCTGCCTTTGTTGGCATGATTTTTCATGCTTCATTCATTTTCTTGCTTATCTCTAATTGGTAATTAGTCATTGTATTAGGTCGTCGCCTATGGGTGAGATATTCCCACTGCGATGTAAAGCAATAATTCAATCAATCAATTAATATTAGAATCCTATCTTCAATATTTTTGGAAATTTCCTTTTTCTTTTTTTGTTGTTTTATATTTAGGCAATAGATTACCTAGGGACAGGTACATAAATCCTACTTGGTTTTCTAGATAAGATGAAAATATTTAGATCCTTCCCATAAAAAAAAAGTGAAATTTGATGTCTTCGAACTAAATAACCTGGACATGTTTGCTAGATGTTCTATAGTTGGTATGAGATTATTTTAGATACCTTTTTTTATTATGATTAGGCATTTTCAAAGTTTTCAAAGTATGCATGCACTGAGTTTTTTACTCTAAACCCTCTTATCACAACTGAAGACCTTTAAATCCTGGAGCAAGCAGCACTCAACACTTATAACACTAAGACTTCTTTTACACAGACTTACCGTACTTGTGCCACAATGCTTAATTCTGTCATCATGTTAGTACAAAGTTATTTTACTTCTGATAGATTCTCTAATAATGATTGGTATCTGTTCTACTACTACATTATGCATTATCATTGGTGTATAACAAGAAATCAAGTTAATAATATATTATATAGGTATGATACCAAGAAGATATTACATACATCATAGTAAAAGTATTTTACAAAATACCAAATGAAATACAAATATTTTGCAAATGACCAAAATTATACAGTAATGTTGTATGTAACGAACGACTTCATTACCTTTAAGAACCGAGAGTAGGCCTATTTGCCTTGTCTTTTAATGATTTATTTTTTAAATTGTAAATGATGACAGTATGTACTTAACCTTCTAGAAGACGAACGTGAATTATTGATTCTTAAAAGCAAAGCACTCAGGGTTTGATCTTTCAAGATAACATTATGTCCAATTTAGGACATTAAGTGTATGATTACACATGCTGACTTCATCATATCCTATAACAGGTTTCATGTTTTGAAGTCCTTCTCTTCCTCTGGCTTTAAAAAGCCTGCGGGCAATCTACCTAACTTGTCACAAATCTACCTTTTGAGGGAATCCACTCCCGCTGGTGGTCTTGAGGCTGTGGCTATTTAAGAATGCAATGCCTGGCCTACTGCAGAGAAAAGACTACAGATGAAAGCAGAGGAAAGAGCTTGCAACGGAGGCCATGTCGGGCGGTAACAGTACTGCCTCAGAACCTAGTAACAGCCAGTCGAAGAATTCAGGTGGAAGGTTTGAGGCCCTCTGAACTTCGGGCGGACACAATTGTGCCGTGTGTCATTGATGTGAGTGGCACGGACACAATTGCATCGGAGAAACTGTGTCCAATTGCTGCGAGAGTTCTGGAGACAAAGCCAGTCAGGCGGATCGAATGATCAGTCATCAATTATTCACCGGTATCGGTGAGGAGAATATGGAGGTTTTGCTTAATTTTGTGGGTCAATTATTGATGACAGGCACAAGGTAGAGAGTGATGTCTTTTACTGTGTGAAGGAGGCACAGGCTGCCTGGAGTATTTATACAGATGTCAGCGCGAGGCCACCAGTACACGGTCGTCAACTCACCAACAGTACCGATCACACACCGTCAGGTTATTCATCGATGATTGCTTATTCCGTGATCTTCTGGTTACTTGCTATTCCAGGATAAACTTACAAGGTAAGTACTGACTGTGGTATCATGTCTCGGCGCATTCACGCTGTCGGCAGTATGTTTGTTTACCTGTGTCATTAGGAAAACATGAGAGTTTTTTAACTGACTTGTACTAGGATAGCGATGTTGTCGTAACCGAGATCGTCGCTTATGCATGGAAGATTCCTGTAGTGATATTAAGCAATGATCGTCTTATCCGAGTGCTGTCACCAGACACCAAACTATTGGTAGATGTTGCCATCTCAAGACTTGATAGATATTGTTGTCATCAGTCGTTAGTTATCTGGGCTGTACATACAGTGCCCCCTCGATATAAGGCTGTTCGATACAGAGCGGATTCGGATATAAGGCTGGGTCAGATGTGGACC
>JAUTBQ010162600.1:53420-77419 GCA_032361185.1 Lepetodrilus ovalis | reverse complement strand
AAATGGTAATAGTTTTATACACTTTAATTTATTAAGTGGTGTTGCTAGCGGCTCGCCTTCTAGTCTTCCGACAATTTCAACAGGTTACGAAGGTAGAGTATTACAAGTTTCTAAATCTGGAGATGCGAAGTGGGGTGTTAAAATAACACCTCCTACAAGTGGAGGACAAGAAACCAACGCGGTATTTGATAACCAAGGTAATATAATTGCTGGTTCTTCTGCAATAAAAATACCATCAATACCAAATGCACCTCAAGGGGATTTTTATGTTGTGGCCCGCAATGGTAAATTAGAAGTATTAACGAACCATAGTGACGGGTTAAATATGGGGTTCTTTAGTAACTTCGGATTGTCCAAGATGGATACAAATCCATTTCCACAAGGTCGTAGCGCTATGGGAATCCAATGTCTTAACATGACTAAAAATAATGCTGGGGCTCAAAACTTTAGACTATCTAAATTTTTAAAAAAAATAGATGGACTAGTAATACCTAAAAATATAGCAGACCCAATATCTGCTGGGGTTTCATCTGATGGAACACCACAAAGGGCGGATTATAAACTAGTACTTGACTCACTCAATACATTATGGACAAATACAAAGTTTTTAAATTACATAAAACCAAAAACAAAAGAACACGGATATAGGATACAATCTTTTAACGGAGTAAAAATTAATGGGAATTCTGGTTACTATGGTAGTGGTTGGTATTATATGGGAGGTAATGTACAATCGTATATTAATGTTATAGGTTCAGATGGTAATTACGCCATAAATGTATCAGGAAAAAATAGCATAGATTTAACAAGTACTAAAATATCAAACATACCTTTTCAATTTGAAAGTAGTTCATCATGGTTTAATTATTTTCTTCCTCAAAGCTCAAATATCTATAAAAAGAGTTCTGGGTTAGGTTTGGACTTTAACTTAACGTCTTTAGATAATACAACTTTAGAAGATGATATAACATTAGAGATAATATTTGATAAGTGTGTTGTAACAGAAGACTCACCCTTATCTACAGGGGGAACGTTGAATTATTCAGTTGATGTAATTACGTCAAGTGATACTCCGATAACACAAAAAACAAATTTTAACCATACATCAACAAGCACAAAGATAAACACAATAAAACTAAATGTAAAAACTACAGTAACTGGAAAAGGCAAAAAACTTTATCATAAAAAAGGAGATGCAGGAAACGATAACCTATACTTTGGGGTGATGGTTAATTATAATCCAGACTCTAATTTTGGTTATAGCCATACAACTTATGACCAAAGAGATTTTACTAAACTTTTATCACCTAATCGTAAAATTACAGCAATAACAACTGGTCACATAAACATCATAAGAAAATCATCTGGAGGTGCATCATTAGCAAGAACAGACTCACGTTATGAATATAAAACATTAGAAGAAATTTCTAACTTACAAGGGAACGCAATAGACAAAGTAATACCTAAAGATTACAAAGGTGCATTTATAGGTAAAACTCCTAAGTTGAAGTTTGGTAAGATTATAATAATGTATTCTATTTTATTCCCTAAAATACCAACAAATTTTGGTGATTATAATCTACCTGGAAAAGGAATATTATCCGCTAGCTTTAATGTAGCAGACCAACCAAGCATATTTTTAGAAGAACAGGCTGGCTCATCTAAGTTCACTAATAGAATAGAGGCTATTAAAAGAAAGTCTAAAGATTTAGAGTTGGAGGAGTACGACTTAGAATGTACAGAAGACCAATTCAAACATTGGAAGGTCGTTGTATATTTCCATAGTACACTAGCAGAAGCGGAGTTTAAAAAACAATGTGAAAGATATGGAGCTTCCCTTTGGTTTGTAAATTCTACAGATGTACCTAATTAAATGAGAATGAATGAAATAATTTTTTTCTTATATACTTGATACTTTATAAGCTTGGTAATTATTTTATAATATCTTTTATATATTTTTGCTTTAGTTGTTTAATTAATAGGCTTATAATGTCCGATAAAACTTTTGTTATTCTTAACTTGATACTAGTGTTTTTTTATATATTTTTTATAATAGTGATAGCATTGTAGTTAGTTGTTGTTGCCTCTCAGCAACAACTTGTAACTTAACTTTTATTTATTATTTTTTAAATTTCTTACTAACTCCATATCATAACTATCCCTTGTGCTCAATAGCAAATCCCTATCACAAAAATAACAACAGCAAAGGCATAATACTTTTTCAACTTCGTAGCAATTTACCGTGTTTCTTTCATGGTCTTTTAAAACATCTTGTAACATTTCAGAATTTAATAAAGATAAATCAAAAGAACTTCTACTAACCATTGAAGTTATTACATTATTTTTTATATAATCTGGAAACCTTGTTAACATTATATCAGTGTAAATATTTAGTATATTAAAAAAATATTCTTCAACGCTTACTTTTTTTACATCTGTTTTTTCTATAACAATATTATTACCGTAAAATGTAAATGACTTTAATTCTGGCAGTTTATCATATAGAAAAATGCTAAACCTTATTATTATGTCATCTCTATTTCTTGACGATGTATACTTGTACGCATCAAATTGAAATTTTTTACCAGTTAGATTTTCGACTTCGTATGTATTCATAATAAACCTTTGTGTAATTAATTTAATTATATAGTACTATATAAAAAAAATATTAATTTAATTTTATTTAATTTTATTAATTTTAATTATTATAATTGTTTTAATTTAATACGATGTAAAATAAATAAGGCTAAACTTATATGGTTATTAATATGGATTACATGGATTACATGGATAAATTAAATAAATTTTTTAACAAAGACGAACTGATTGAAATCAATAATAAAGTTTCTTCGATGAATTCAATTGAAGAAGCAGACGTAAAAAATGTTTGTGAAGATATATCGAAACAAATAGCTAACATAGAAGAGTCAAACAACATTGATAAAGAGTTACACATATCATTAAAACGCAATATAATTACTCTCGCTATGATGCTATTAGATTGCGTGTCGTTAGAATATAAAGAAAAATATAACGAAGACGGCGACCTTACTAGACTTATAACCGAATTATGCAAAGATATATTGCAAGAGAGAGGAAATGTATACGGGAATTATGAAGATTTTTGCGACGTATACAAATCAATAACATCTACAAAAACAAAAGAAGGATCAGCGCTTGGGCTTTCCGCGGTTAAAGCAAAGTTTACAAGAGTTGTTATTATAGCTACTAGAATTTTTAGCGGTGTAGTATCCGACAAAAAATTCAAATACTTAGAACCTCTCGAAGATTCTTTATACGATATGTTAAACTATTATTTTTTATACACTTCATTAGACTGCTCTTTGCACATCTAATAATTAAAATGGATAGCATAAACTTGTTACGTTTCGTAACGGTTTGTGCTCCATTCCTGCCACAGATTTACACTTTTTGAACTCCAATGCGTACAACTGCTCAAGTTGTGCTTGAAGACCTTGCTTACCTGTTAACGCAAAACAACATAACGAAGCCAACTTAATAGCAAAACATAATAACAAATCCTTAGGAGCGGACGAATAGTTCGTGTTATCGAATGTGTAGTGCATGTATTTAAATTCATTTAAACAAATAAAGCTTTGTATTTGCAACCTACCGTTCAAAAGTCTTACGGATATTTCGTTATCAATATTAATTTGATTTATATTATTTATATCAAAACAAGAATCGACTCCTAACCCTATGTAATTAATATAATCAGAGGGCAGAGTATACCCGCCCTCGTCATCTGAATACTTTACTAACTTAGTAACCTTATGCGCCCAATCAAAAACAAACTCACGGAGTATAATTTCCTTTGAAGTTTGAAAAAACATCTCTACTGTTTTAGCTTCCTTTGAGTCCTCGACTAGACTCGTGATGCCGTCGATTCCAAGAAATGATAACGCACAGTTTGCAATTTCAATTTGCGACTTCATCGAGCAACCTCTATCTCGAACATAATGTGAAATGTTTCGGGTATTTTCCCAGTTCCCACAAACTCAAAAGACAACCTGCTAACATCAAAGTAATCGACGTACGTAACGTCTGACAGCTCACGCATTACGTCGCCCATCGTAAAGAATTCAGGCTTAAGATCCGGAAAGTGTGTTGCGCTAGAAACTAAAATAGATTTTTGTACTTTAGTAGCTAAATCTAAATCATCATAAAAGCCCAACACCGCAGGAACTTCGGAAGAATCAAGGCTCGTGTTCAATTTAAACCCTTTTAAATCTTCGTTTGTAGTTACTTTTATAGACCTGAGTAACATATCCTTAGTAATAGATATAAGAGGATAACGCGTTGCAGTTTCTATTGTTTGCTTGTGCTTTCCGATAGTACCGAAATGTTGCACCGCGTAACTTGCTCTGCCTATGTAATAAGAGCTATACCTTGTCGACTGCGTATAATACGCATTATTATTTATCATTTTTTACCTTTCTTTTTTAATAATGTTTATTATTTTACTACAGGATTTACGTCAACCATAACTCGCCATATATTACGTGCGTCAATTCTTCCAACAACAAAACCAAACATCAACGTAACCATAGAGTTAAAGTTCAATGCCAATTCTTTATCGCTCTCTATCCAAACAAGATTCGTTGCTTCCGTTATTCCCCAATGTGTTTTGTTAAAGGCTGCAATTTGAGCAAAGGCATTATTGGAGTTTGCACCTTTGCCGCCAAAAGCTTCACTTGTATAAGGAGAAACGAATGAACCCGCAAGGCTTCCCATAGGCAACAAAAAAGTTATAAACTTGTTTCCGTCTTTTGGAAAGTATTTATCGTCAATTCCAAGCAATCGATAACCGCTACTCAATACCATAAGTGACTCCTTGTCTGTTTCAAAAAACAGTGCTGCAGTGCTTGGATTAAGTGCGTTAATTTCTTTTTGCTTTGACATTAACCACGATAAAATCGACTCAGGCAAAACCCAGATAAAACTTTGTTTTCCTATTTTGCCCGAAGGTACTTTCAGAAACTGTGCGTTAATATTTGGAGTCGTTAAAGCTCCAGCACCTGTTAAATCTATTTCCCTATCTTTTGTATCGTCTTTTATTGTAAGAACTTTTTGGATTGGGTTTCCTCCTGATTCAGTTGTACTTTCTACAACTGGTGCAAATATTGACTTTATCACTTCTCTTTCTATAATTTTTTTTATTTCTTCGTTTTGTATTTCTGCGAATTCAACTCTATCTGATACTGAACTTAATTGAGAAGGAGAACAAGTGTATTCATTAATCCCAGTATTAGATTGATAGATTGAACCACAAAATGAACGTACGATTCTACTTGTTTTATTAGCGATAATTTCGTTGTTGCCTGTAGCTCTATGTACAAAAGAAGAAGGGGTAAGTCTTTTTACAGAGAACATAAAACGCCCAGCATCTGCACTGTCTGCGATTCCATCTTTATAACCTTGTGTTACGTTTACATTAGTTTCATTTTTAGGTTGGAATATGTTAGCGTCATATTGTGGGATAGGCATATCCATTTCTGCTTTAAATGCCCCGTTCTGCCTCCATGATACCAGTTTAAATATAGATGGAGAATAATTCATATATGTTGAAGGCATTGTTGAAGCTCGTAACACGCTATAAGCTTGAAAAATCTCCGACGCATTGTGCGTGTTTAACGCATTATAATTAGTTACTTTATTAGATAACATTTTTTACCTTAATTTAATTACCACTATTTATAAGCTTAGAAAATGCTTCCATGTGTTCCTTTCCGTATGGTTCGAATTTTTTATTTTCATTTACTACCGGAGCATAAGAAGCGTTATTAATTGCGTACTGTTGGCTTGCCGTTAGCTGTGGTCCTGGCGGTTGTTGCACTGGTTGCACTGGTTGCATTGGTTGCACTGGTTGCACTGGTTGCATTGGTTGCACTGGTTGCATTGGTTGCACTGGTTGCATTGGTTGCACTGGTTGCATTGGTTGCATTGGTTGCATTGGTTGCATTGGTTGCACTGGTTGCATGTATTGCGCGTATTGCTCGTTACGTTGTTTCATATATTGCTTTTGCTCATCGTACAGTTGTTGCAACTGTTCCGCTTTACATTCTCTTAACCTTTGCTCGTAAAATTGTTGCCTATCATGTGCCGGTTGCGTTGGCGGCATGTAGCGAATAGGTTGTTCCGTGGGTTGCAAAATCTGTTGCATCTTTTGTTCATGCTGTTGTTGCATGTGTTTCATCTGTTGTTCGTGCAGTTGTTGCAGTTGTTGCAGTTGTTGCGCCGGCTGTTGTTGCGCCGGCTGTTGTTGCGCCGGCTGTTGTTGCTCCTGTTGTTGCATCTGTTGCGCCGGCTGTTGTTCCAGTTGCTGCTCCTGTTCCGTGTATATCGTCATTATCTATTCCTCTTTTTTTCAAAAAAATCGCAAAGCTTTTTAATTCTTTTTTTATAGATTTTTGAAAACATACTCGAGATACATAATCAAAGTTTTTTTTATCGTCGTCTAAAAAGCAAACATACCTTATTAACCTTTCTTCTATAAGTTTCTTATACGATGTTAAGTGCCCAGTAATAGAATGAAAACAATTGACGTCTTCAAACATAGATAAAAAAATTAGATTACATTTATTTTCATTATCCAAAATTACTTTTTTATCTGAGTTTATTTTTTCTAATCCTATTTTGCTTAATATGTTTTTCACCTCGCTTGTTACGGTCTTACAGGACAGGGGTCTATCTAAGTCTACAATAATCGCGAGCATTTTCCTAAACATAAACTTGCTACTCTTTCCGCAAAACTCGTCATAACTAACATTACAATTCGCATTATTTCCAAGTAATTCCTTCATCAAAAAAGAAAAAAATAATAATACGTTATTATCATTAGTGTGGATATGTATGCTTTTTTTATTCCTCACCCTGTTTGCAAATGTATTTTTAATCCATTGAATTAATTCGTCGTACTTGTTTCCAGCTATAGAAGTCAATAGCTCTTTTATTCTTGGAAATTCTAACGCCTCACACTCCCCCTCCTCTTCTTCTTTCATGTATTTGGATTTAACAAATGTATTTATACAATAATCTATATGGTTAAAATTTTCCGACTCCTCGCAAGTAGGCAAATACTTTTGCTTCTTAATTCCAAAAACTGTAATTAATTCTAAGTCCCCAAGGTTTACACCTTTATTCGACTCAATGAATAACTCATATGATATTATCTTCTTAAATGCTAACGCCGGATAATATACAATCGAAGAATCAAACTTATTTAATATCGCAAACTTTTGCATCTCTATGTCGTACCATATTAGGTAATCCCTTCTTGATACGTAATCCTTTAAAAGTTTTATTTTAGTTTTTTTTATTTTGTCGACTTCTAATTCTTTTTTTTCCTGAGTTTCAAAGTCTTCTTTTGTTAGGGTTGTTAAGTCTTTTTTTTCTTCCATTGCTTTGTCAATTACTTTAAACTGACTATAAGAAAACTTTTTCATAATAACCCCCTTACTTTTCATACTTCTTTTTTAATTCTAAAAGTCTATCGTATTCCTTTTTATTTTCTAAAGCTTTAGAATTTATTAACCCGAATGAATTAATAACGGTTGAGCTAACCTCTAACTTAAATAACTTTGATTTAATTTCCGATAGCTTTCTTTTCCTTTCGTCTTCCATTCTATTTCTTTCTCTTCTTAAATCTCTTTCAATTTTAATTCTTTTTAATTCGTTAGACGTCAATGTTTCACGATAGTTTATTATTTGTTTAGCATCTAGCGTAACAACTTTATTGTCTAAAATAAAAGGCTTTAGTTTGTTGATTACTACGTACTTAGATAATCCTATATTCTTCAAGGTTAAATTATCATTTTTAAAATACTCTTGAACCGTAGACTCAAACCTCGAACCTTCTAACGTTTTCGGAAAAGCATAACCAGAGTTGAAGCTCAAAAAATTATCTAGCGTGTACGAGGTCCGCATTCTTTCTCCTCTAGAAATGTCAGCAGCTACAGACATTTTAAACATATCGCTAACACCGTCTATCGAATAAATTGCCGCCGACTTTTTGCCGCTCATTATCGTTGTTAACTTGAAGCTCTTTAAAAAATCTTTATTTTTTATTATGCTGTATACAAGTTCATTGCTAACGCCTTGCATATTTTTAAAACCCTTTGACGCTTCTATAAAGTTCACGGCATCGTTATCAATCTCTCTTAAGTCTTTTAATAAATAAGACGTGTTATATAATTCTTTTTCCTTGGCTCTCATCTTGTCGTTATACAGATCAAACGAATCAATAATCGACCTTATTACTATAATCTTTTTTGTAGGGTCAAGACTCTTAAGAGCTTGCTTTTCCGACGTAGTTAAAACATTTGTTTTGTGATAATTTTCTAACATATAGTTAGACTCTTCGATTCTCCTTTGTATTCCGTCCTCTTCTTTGTTAAAACTAAAAGACGAATATTCGTCACGCTTAAAAAAATTTTGATTAAAACCAAAGTCTAAAGCATTTTTATTTATTTCCTTTCTTCTTAACTCAATAGCAACGGCAATAGCCTCCGGCTCGGGTGATAGCGGGAAACTTTCCTTTATATGTTCCGCAAGATGGTTCGCCTCTACGTCGCTTAACCCGTTTATCCTTATGAAACCACGGGCAAGGATTGGATTTGACGTCTGTAACTTACCCATATCAGTTGAATAATTACTATTTAACGCTAACCCCTTAGGCTGGCTCTCTATTACTTCTATTTTCTTATGTTTCACAGGGAACAAATTATCGTTAACGCTTTTTCTATCGTTCGATATTGCTATAGCGTTATCTCCTAGAAGGTTCGCGGCGTCTTTTCCTTGTGTGTTAAACGTAGTTTGCTTTAATACGTCAAAACTTTTTTGCAATGTGCTTATCTCTATGTTGCCGGATACTCTAGTTATATTTGCAAAAGCATTTTTTGAATTATCAAGGGAAAATTTTTTATTAACCTCTACATACTTGTCAAAAACTTGTTGTCTTTTTCTTACGTACTTAGCCCTCAATTCATTTGCATATCTATCGTTACCAATCATTCCGTGGTCGGAGATGTTCTTCTCCGCGTCCTTTAAAGACATAGCGTCAAACGCTTCCATCGGATTACTTAGACCCGCCGACTCGTTCATTAAATTATTTAATGAATACTCGTAAGAAATAACCCCCGCGGTTTCTCTTGTTTTTATCTCCTCTATACGTTTGCTTTTCAAAAAAGCTAAATCGTTTTGAACTTGTTGTTGCTTCATGTTTAGAATTTTATTCGCAGAACTTAGTAGAGTCCTTTCTATTACGTGGTCATTATTATTCTTTGAGTTGTTTTTTAAATCTTCTGAAATGTATTTATAATTATTAACGATTTGTTTATTGTATTGTTCGTATTCCGACATCTAAAAACCACAGTTTGTTGACATTCATTTTTTTTTATATAAGATTACAATGCTCACCATAGCAAACCGTATGTCTATTACTACTATATTACAAAACAAAAAATAAACGCCTTGTGTGAGGCGTTTTTTTTTAATCCTCAATCCTAATTAATCCCGATTCCATTCTGCCCTTCTCTCTCCTTGCAAAATAATTGTACGCGTTAGGGTTCAAAGACAATTGCATATTATCAAAGATAGAACGCTCGTACGCCCTAGAAACCAAAGGGTGATTTTTGTACGGGGCAAATGATTTTGCTAAGCTTATTATTCTTTTGTTTGCATACTCTTTATCACCTGTAAGAGTAGCAAGAAACAAACCTACGCCGTCTACAATGCTGGAAGCTTTTCCAAGTGCAAGCTTTCCTACGGCTTCCGATGCTTGATAACCTCCGATGCTTTTCATCTTTAAAAAGTCTGAGAGTATCGGAGGCATAGCCGAGCTTGCCCTTATTACTTCCGCATAAAAATTCGGGTCGTTATAGTCCGGCTTATATCCCATTGCTAAGTATTTTAAACTTATTCGGATAGCGGTAAAAATAGAGTTTTGTATAAAATACGATGCAGCCTTTGAATATTCACCCCGAATAATAGGGCTTAACGTATGGTCGAACCATACTTGCAAAGGAATCTTTTTCAGGAAAAAAATTGAATCCAACGCAACCAAAGGTAACCCCAACCCACCAGCGGCGGACATCATCGTTGCTCTCATTGATTGCGACGACTGTGAAATAGCTTTGCGCCTTACGTTATACAGCGCATTCATTAGCTTGTTATATGTTTTTGTCTGCTTAAATGAATCCGTAAACACCGGTACTCCGTCCATGTCAACGCTAAGCCCCTCGATTCTAGTTATGTCAGTGTCGTTAATTCCGTAATCCTTTAGGGTTGATTTGAATCTTTCGTTATTTGAAATACTAGGCAAATCAATTAAGAATTGCTTATTAAAAAACATAGTACCCCTGTCAGTAACGTAAGTCATTCCGTTGTATTTAAATGTAAAATCACTCACGTTATCCGAGTACTTGCTTAGCTTCTCTGAGTATTTACTTTTATATGTGTTAGTTTCTTCATCTTCAAAAAATGCTTGCATGCTTTCAATATTAACTAAGAGCCTAGAGGCTTCGTCCGCTTCCATTTTTACTTCTGTTAATCCTTTAAAATAACCCTTTAATGTTTTGAAGTATCCCCACCCTAACTCAGAGCCTATAAATGCAACTTGTTGTGCATCATCTGTTAAAGATGTTAGACCCGCACCGCCTAACGCGTTAAGCCTTCTTAATGCTACGTACATTTTTGCACTAGATGACCACATGCCACGCCTTTCCTTTTTTCTACTGCTTGTAATATAATCAAGGTTATAGTTTAAAACTTTACTCCTTGCCGACTCCACGTTATTTAAAAATTCCTTCCCGTTACTTTTCATTATTTTTTTTATGTCCGAGTCAAAGGTTTCTTTTACAAAATCCGCAGAAGCTTCAAGGGTTTTTAATCTTGCGATGTCCTTTATATTCCCCTCTATATCTTGCTTGACTAAGTTTCTAAGATCTATAATCGCACCGTATTTTTTGTTCAGCTTTTCAAATCCTTCGAAGTTTTTGAAGTGCAAAATCCTACGCTTGCCACCGCTAACAGATGCACCAGTGCCAGACATAGCCATGCTTAGCACGTCACTTTCATCACCGTACGCAATGTTATATCTTATTTGCTCTAGCTGCTCCCTGCCGAACGGTCTTCCTAATTCCTCGGCTAGCTTTTTCATGTACTCAAATTTTGACGCTATGTCTTTCGTTACGTTTCGATTCTCTATCTTACTCTTGGAACTCTCCGAAGATTCTTTTATTTTGTTAAAACTTTTAACTATGGACTCCCTCATCCTTTCTCTTCTTTCCATTTGTCGATCGATAGTATTTGTTAACTTATCTTTTTGCCTCTTGAGTCTAAGGTTTAACTCTGCATTATTTTTATTATGCTTCTTGTTTAATTCCTGAATCTCTAACTCGAACCTGCTTGACATGTTGTCCATGGTCAACCTTTCGTCGTGCTTCAAATTTATATCCCTATAAGAATCCCTTATCCACTCGTTATTATTTGATATTTCTTTTTGCTTGCTTAGTTCGTTAGATTTTTTTATAGCCTTCCCGATGGCTTGTTCCATCTCGTTTTTTATCTTTGTTAATTTCTTTTTGTTAAATCTCTTAAGTACGAAGTTTATGCTTTTGTTTTTTGTGTTTATTTTCCTTCTTAATTTTTCTTTCATCTTGTTTATTATATTACTTTTTTTTGTTTCAAACTTCTTTATCTCTTCGTTATGTTTGTAAATGTTTTCACTTATTTTTTTGTTTGCTATTCGTATTTTTTTGACTTTTTCAATCCTGTATAGCTCGTTATATAAGTCCCTATTCATAGTCATTATGCTTTCAAATTCGTTTGTCGTTAACTGGTGCTTAAGTGCCCTCTCTCTTAGGTCCTCCAAGTCGAAAACTTCTTGCATGCTTTTTGTCTTTGTTTTGTCAAGCCCCTTTGCTCTTCTATTAAATAAAATGTAATCCATCTTATTTTTTATAATTATCTTTTCTCTGTCTGAGCGCTTACCATTGCTTAAAACTTCGTCAATTCTTTTTATATACTCTTCCCTCTTCTCTTCGTAATCCTCTTGATTCTTGTTTAATGTTTCAACTTCGTCGATTATTCTTTCTTTTTCCGCTTCAACTTTGTACGTTTCTATGTTGCTTTGATCTTCGTATATTTCTAAGAGCTTTTTTTCGTCTACCTTTAAAATGCTTTTAATCATAACGTCAAGAAGATGCACACTATCGCCCTTATCGTACTCGGAAAAGTTTTCCTTATCGTCTATAATTCCCTTTTTATGCAGTACGTAATACGCCTCTTCTATCTCTTCTATAGTTTGTATAACATCGTGCTCGCTCTCGTATTCCTTTAGCTTTAAACTAATATCGTTTTTATGTTGTTCTATTTTCTCGTTAGAATCTTTTACTTTGTTGCTAAGATCTATAACGTTAGTTATGTCCTTGAAGGTTGTGTAATCTTCTATAATTTCCAGGTTAGCCTTTAGCTTGTGGATTACGTTGGATATCTTTTCCGCCTCCATGTTATTCGTTTCTATTGTTTCCCTTTCCTCCTTGATTCTCTTATACTTGTTAATTGTTTCGTTAAGTTCTCTTGTTAGCGCTTTAACTTTTAAGTCGCTTTCCTTTGTGTGCAATTTATTTTCTAACTTTTTTAATTGAAGCGAGTTCCTCTCTAGTTCTCTTATGGAATTATCTGCGTTTCTTAAAATGTTAGAAATGTTTTTGCTTGTTTCATTCTCTAAGTTTTTTAAGTCTTTTTCTTTTTGCTTCGTTGTTCCCGTTATTCTTTCTTCATACTTTGCTTTCCTTGATTTTGTTTTTTCTAAAAATTTATTAACATCACTAATAATCCCCTTTGTTTGCTTTGTTAATTCCTCATTCGTTGCAAAGTCGTACGATTCTTTTGTCTTTATAATGTCCAACTCCGGAAGAAAGTCCTCGACAAACTCTTCGACTCCTCTTGATACTACTGCGTCGCTTGCCCATTTCTGCGGGATATGGTTGTCTATTTTACCGTATTCTATTCCATAATCATAAGCTGTTTTCCTCCTGAACTCCTTTAACTCCTGAATAATCCCTATTACTTTGCTTGCTCTTTGAGTCGTACCCTCTCCATTGTATGCCTTGATTAGTTCGTTAACTCCTATTCTATTTAACTCCTTGTTTATTCTTGTTAAAAATTCACCTTTTAAAGCATCTCGGATAGACGTATATGTGTTTAGCTTGTTTGTCATAGCTGTTATGTAAGAGTTAACAGTTAGCTTTTTGTTTTCATCGTGACCATATTTTATCGCGTTGTTTTTTATCACCTCCAAGTCGATAGCTTTTTTTCTTCTGTTCAATTCCTCTTGACTTTGCTCGCCTTTCTTCTCGCTTTGTTCCGTAGCTACTCCAATGCTTACGCTTTCTTTGTCTTTTTCTCCATGCGTAAACCTTAGTCTTCCGTCTTTCTCCTCTATTTCAAAACTGTTTGTTAGCTCTGCAATTATGTTGCTTATTGATTCCGTTTTTTTTCTGTGGTCCTCCGCCTCTCCAGAATTCAAACCCGTATCCTTGTAATCTATTTTTTTTATCTTTCCTTCTTCGTCTATAAACATAGTTGTAAGCTTCTTAATGTAATCCTCTTTGCTTGTTGCTGTTTTTAAATGGCTTAAAAACTCACCGTAAAGCTTTTTATCACTAACCGAAACCCTTGTTGCTTCGTTAAATACAAAACGTTCCTTATTGTTAAACTTAGTTACAAATCCTTCTACCTTCTTAGATAGATATGGATTCAAATCCTCGTGTATAGTAGTAGACGCAAGCGTATTCCCTAAGTCGTTAAATATTATTCGGTTTTCCTCTTTGACATTTGGGTCGGCATTAAACCCTATAGGCTTCCCCTGCTCTATGTTAAACGAGCCAGCGTCAAAATCCGGTTGCTTTTCATACTCTTCCAATAAATCCGCGTCGCTTACATGTGTTGTGTTCTTGAATCTCTTTGCGTTATTTCTTACTATGCCGGTAACATAATCACTCATAAGTCTTATAGCTGGTTTTGCGACTAAAGGAATACCAGCCTCAAACAAAGTAGATAAAATTAACGAAGAAGACAAGCCCTCGATAAATACGTCTTTGTTGCTATCCGGTTTTAATCCTACGGCAACCTTTGTTTTTTTTTGTATTAACTGATTAACCAAAGCATCAAACGCACCGTAACCAATAGAAGACGCTACGATTGGGGCGGCATACTTCACACCTAAAGACTTTGCAACGCTAGAACCAACACTTACGCCAGCCCTAGCAACAAAACCACCAACCCCACCAGTTAAAACAGTACCGCCAAGGATCGCAAGCTCTATTGGGTCAGTTAAACCATGAATAACAGAAGGAAAAAAATCCAAAACAAATTGCCCCAGCTTTCCGAACTGACCCGTTACCCTTTCCGCCTCCATGCTGTCGTCTATGTATTGCTTTATAACTATATTTTTAAGGTGTGTTTTATCTATTGTTTTAAATTCTTCCCCGTATTTTCTCGATAGGTTTTCCCTTAACGCTTCGTAAAAATCACCTTTGTTATCTATGTTATTATTATTTGTATTGTTTAGTATTAGACTATTAACATCGTCGTCGCTTAAATGTATGTCGTTTATAATCCTTTGCTCTTCGTTTGCGTCTTCTTTCATTCTGGCTATTTGTATAGAATCAAATATGGTTGGAGTTATTGAATCTATTAAACTCTCTTGGCTCTGCTTAAAGTTCCAGCGCTCAAGGTATTTAAATTTTTTTACTTCCGTATCTATTATTCCGTCGCCTTCTCCTAGTGAACTATGCGGGTAAACATCTCCTTCCGTTTCCTTGTCGAATGGGTCGAAGTTGGAGTTTAAAAACAAATCTAATGACATAATAGACACCACAAAAAAATTTAATCTATGTACTTGATGTTACAAACCGGGTTAAAAATATCGTTAACATTATCAAATATATCTATTGGTAATAACTCGGAGAATGTGTATGTAATAGAATCTAAAATATCCGGACTCTTACCCATCTTCTTTTTAGATTTCATTATAATTTTTCCAGAACGTCTAATGGACGACTTGCTACTAGATAAATTATTATCGTTTGAATCTCCTAAGTATTCGCACTCTACGCTTCTAAGCTCTCTAATTATGTTATCCTTTTCTCCAAACGGAACAAAGATTACTCCACCGTTGTTACAATATTCTTGTAACTTTTTGTATAACTCTGCACGCAAATTATAGCAGGCTATATCTCTAGACGGTTTATTACCGTGGATAGCTTTCGCATTAATTCCAGCCGTTAACATTTTTTGCATTAAAGCACTGCCGATAGCTACGGCGTCCAATGCTATAGCTTTAATATTTCCGATTTTTATTATTTTAACAACCTCATAGAACAAGTCGTCAATATTAGGAAACCCTAAATAACGAACGTATATTCCTTCGTTTTGCTTCGTAGAGATAACACTCCTATCGGTTGAAGAACCCGTTGAAATATCAACGCCCATAATGCCCGTTGGTTTCGGCATCAATCTCTCGTCCATTTCCACAACTTCAAAAGCACTAAAGAATATATTATCACCGCTCTTCGGAAACTCCCCGTACACTTCGACGCGTAACCTATTGTGCGAAAGGTCGGACCTTTTTATAGAATCAACGTGAGCCTTAAAGTGTTCGCTATCAGTATCAATATGACTGCAATCATATGAGGAAACATTCTTATTATAAAAATCGTAACCAGTACCGCCATTAAATGAATCGTAAAAAAACCCGTGTGTAAGTATCGGGTTACCCGCAAGTATATTTATGTTAATACCTCCGACCAATCCACTAAAAAGCGTATGGAATAATTGGTCGTATATGCTTGGAGCTTCGTCAAAAATTCTAATCGCAAAATCAAAGTGCTCACCCCTGACGGACGACAGGTTATGAATGTTCCAAGACTGCGGGGTTATTATATTTTGTTTATTAACCTTGTTACATATAGAAGTTTCTCCCTTAAAAGATAAAAAGCAATCAAGGTTCAACGATTCTATAAGTCTATTAATCTTATTCAATAGGACTTTTTTGGTTTGACTCTCAGTGTTAGAGAATAAAAAAAATCTTGATGACCTGTCCCACGATATTATCAGCCCCCATAATTCAAGGTAACCCATTAAAACAGTTTTGCCGCACCCTCGACTCCCCGCAATAGATATATATATATTAACATTAGGCTCGAAGTTTTTAGCCTTTAGTTTCTCGTATATCTCGTCGCATATATCCTTTTGCCACTCGTCAAGTATAAGAGGAGTTTTTGCATTTGCATTAATACACTTTAAAAATAGCTTTGGATTCCATCTAATAGCATGGTTGTTTTTCAAATTATCATAAAAATCCTTAAGAGTGTAAGCCATGTTATTGCTCCTCTTCCTTAGGTATCCATTGGCGCGGGTCTATTAGCTTCGTGATAGTTTCCTCGGCTATCCTAGGCTGCGTGTTATCTTCTTTAATTAATCCGGTAAGGTTGCTTATTCTTGTTAATAGCTCTTGTGTGTTTACGTTAATGCCCGCCTCGTTAAATTGCTTTGATAATTGTACCCCCTTAGATATTAAGTCCATACCTACGTTAATCTGCCCGAGCTCTTCTCGTTCGCTTTCTTTTTCAAAGATAGAATTATGTATGAACTCAACAAGCAAATCTCTATCGCTCAACTTTATACGCCCAAAGTTGTTTAATATTTTTAATTGCGAAGAATGCAAGGCATTTAAAAACGTGTAAATCTCATCGAGAAAGTCACGCATTCTATTCATGTCGGACTTTGAGCGGATACTTACTTCGGTTGCCGTCATCTGCACGTCGTCTTTTACAGATAGCAAACGACTTATAAACCCGAATCGTTCTCTCAACTGCACGATAATCATTTGATACATATCCGATGCCGGTTGTATTTGTATCGGCTTTTGAAGATAACCAATCTTACGCATCGGATCTTCTCCAGATATTATTGTCGGGTTTTCTTCCGTTCCTCTGCTTAGGTTACGAAGCGCGCTACGTCTTGCGTTTACAATTATGCCAGAACTTCCAGAATTAAAATCCGATGAGATCCATTTCTCCACGTTTAGCAATTCACTTGATGCTTTGGTTAGGCTTTTAATTATAGCGTCAGCCCTTTTTATATCTGGAATACTTCGTAACCCGCTACCTATAGGATAAAATTCGTTGCGTAATCTATGAGAAGATAACTCAAAGATAGGGGTGTAATTTATTTTTTTTGTTTCCGTTAGTTCGTAACTGTTATGTGAATCTAGTTTATTCACATTCCAAACGTTTTTTTCCTTCCTTTCAAAGTAGATGCAAAAATCCCCGTATTGTTTCTTCTCTTCTATAAGTATATTTTTTATTCTTCCGAACTCGTCGTACTCAACGTACACACTATCAAGAGAATAAACAATATGTGAAAAGCTTTTCTCCTCTTCGTCCTCAAACAAATACAGAAAAGAGCTTCCGAACTCAAAGTACATCTGTATGCAAGACTTTAAACAAGCTTTAAACCTTGTGTCTTTTACGTTTAATTCGTTAGCTAGCTCAATCGTTTCGTCTTCGTATTCATATTCTCCCTCTTGCTCTATTGATTTAATCGTGAATGGTAACTGATTAATATTCCAAACCATTCCAAACGTAAACGTAACAGCCTCAGTGACAAACCCCTGAATCGTTTCCTCTTTTGCTAGTGATTTGCTGTCTTGCACTTCTCCTAACACTTCACCCCTGTAGTGCACAAGTCTTTCGTATTCTTCTATTGCGTTAACTATGCTATCTCTGTTATGCTTTCTTGATAAGCTCTTTATATTCTCAACTTTTTCTTTAAAGCTAACCATTATAATCCCCCGTAAATGTTTCAGCCGCCCGTGTTAATTCTTCCGTAATCAGGATCTTGATTAAAGTTCCTGTCATAATTAGCCTGGTTATTCAATTGCTCGTTGAATGTCGGATTGCTTCCGCCTTGCTCTTGGTATTGCCAGCCCCCTCCGCCTCCGCTATTAAAGTCTTGAACATAACCAGAGTTAGGATCTTTGTCCGGCAACAGCATATAGTGTGGGATTTTCGCGTACTCTTGTTCTTGCGGTTGCATTACAGGTCCATCAAACGGAGGAGGTTGAACACCTGCATCGCCGCCTCCAGATCCTACGCCGTTTATGTATTTATTAGCACTGGAGCTTGCCGCTATTCCAAGAACTCCAATCATAAAGTTAACGACAGCACCCCATAAACCTTCGGACTTTTTGTCATCTCTTTCCCTTTTTAATTCTCTAGAGGTTTCGTCGTGTATGATGTCGATTTTTTGTTCTGCCTCGCTTCTTATGTTATCGAGATATTGCTTTTGCTGTCTGATCTGATTTCCTTCGACGTTAATTCCAGACGCTATTGATTTATTAAGCATAGCATTAGTGTTGTTTAGGTGTAGAGTTTTTATTTTTGAGCGGCTAGCATCAGTAGCTCTGTCTAGCTCGCTAATGCTTGCGTCGTATTGTCTGTCGTATTTGAACGTATCCATAACTTGATTAACAGAATTTATTAAGATTTTTCCCGCCTGATAGTTATTTGATTCCGTTTGCTTTGCTTCTGCCCTTCTTTCAAATTCAAGTTGCTCATTGTATGCCCTAGCTTTTTCGTATTCGATGCTATTGTTTTCGGGCATCTGCATTTGCGTTATCTCGTAATCTCTTTGTGTGAATACGTTTTTATTAGAATAATTATTATAGTTATAATTATTATTATTGTTGTTGTTGTTGTTTATTTTTTTCTTTCTAAATAGAGCCGGCATAATATAACTCACTATAAATCAAAGAAAGATAAGCAAACAAATATAAAAAAACAATTAAGAAAGATTTAACGCCTTAGTGTTAGGAACGACTTAAGAGTTCTTGCGGAACTATTTAGGCTAACCTTTGAATAACGTTGCGTGGTTACGGTACTAGTGTGCCCGAGAACAGATGCTATTGATTCCAATGTTTCACCGTTGCTCGCGAGCGTGTTTCCTATTAAGTGCCTAAAGTCATGCATTCTAAAGTTAGGTAAATTATTTATCTTTAACATTTTTTTAAAAAAATATCTAACCGCATGCAATCTTATCAGCTCGTTTAGTTTTATAAATATATAACCGTTATTATTAATACCTATACAAGACAAAGCAGTTATTAAATCATCTGTTAAAAAATGTGTTTGATCTATTTTAACCTTGTTGTTCTCTGCCTTTATTACGTACGTTCTTTTTTTTATGTTTACGTCTTGCCATTTCAAAGTTTGAACCTCGGACAATCTTCTCCCGTGAAAAAGGAACAAAATAAAACAACGGTATACGTCGCACTCTATTTTAAAAATTAAATCAACTAGCTTTTTTATTTCCTCTTCCGTGTATTTTATATCCGCAATATCAAAAACCCTCGTAGTGTTTACTCTTTTAACCATGTACGGATCTAACCCCGACCCCCACAATAGTTCAAAGTTTAGCCACGAGCTTACAATAGTTAAAAACTTTTTTTGACTTGACGGGGTAATCCCTTTTGCATTCATTAAATTTATTGCACTTTGTAAATGCGTAGTTTTTAAAAAGGTTATTTTTTTATCCATGTAATTACTTAGTGTATTACTCATTATGTATTCGATAGACTTTATGTACCTTTCGTTAACTCCTTTCTTTTGTCTTGATATTTTAAACCTTTTAAAACTTTCCGATAATAGCATTTTCATTTTTCCCTATTAATTAAAACAACACTTACATTATATTATTAAATTATTTTTTTGTCAATAGTTTGAATGCCCTTATTAAGGGCATAGAAAAACCGAAAACGGGGCGGATAGTCCGCGAGTTTTTTAATTCTATAAAAATCAAAAACAAAAATAACTATTTTTTAAAGCAAAAACCTAGCAACTTTAAATAGTTATTAATAAAAACTATTTCAATAGTAACCATTGAGCGCCTTAGATTATTATTGTATATTAATTTAATGCATTTTTTTAGGTTGTACTAATGTGTAACGATATAAATAAAATTAGTTTTAATGGTAACTTATACTGCCGACTACTTGATTTTATAGATGGTTTTGTCCAAATAGGAACCGAGATAATAGAATCGCCAAAAACTAAAGCGGCAAACAAAAGTCCCGTGCTACATGCTCAAGATGATTTAACTAACGACAGCATCATCGATAGACATGTATTTAAATATATATATGAGGTTATGTATAAAAATGATTTGAAAAACATAGAGTACCTTATAGACGTACTAATAAAATCGGAAATAATTTTCTACAAAAGGCAACTTATAGAAATAAAAACAAAAAACAAATTTGAAACTATAGAAAAACCTAACGGATTTTATACATTAAAAAACAAACCCGACATTCTGTACCTTCGTTTTGATAGCGTGTTTAATAAGATAAAACCCACGCAAACAATAGACGAAGAGTTCGATAAGAAAGAACTATCAGTTGAAAAACTATTCATTTTATTTTTTAAATACTGCAACTATGACAAAAGGGTTTTAAAGATAGCTAATAAATTAGAGCAAAACTTTTTCCAGACTTTCGCACTAGTCGAATCAATCAAGCAAGACGCAAACAACGTTTCAGTAGACGGAAAGTTAATAGACTTCTTTTTTAACGTTGACTAAAATAATTATTTAATAAACCAAACGTTTTATTAACTCAACAGAATTATAAAAAACTTTTATTTTTCTGTTGACATTGAAGTAATTTTCGTATATTGTTTAATTATGATAAACATAAAAGGAATACAAAATGAATACAAAGCCTATGACAATAAAAGAATGCGTTCTAAATACAATAGGACAAAGACAAATAAATCCAGAAGGATACATAATCCAAAATAAAACACAGGTAGAGATAAAAGAATGTATACAAATTTTTATCAAACGGTTTAAAGAAATTTACTCCGTCGATTTAGATCATTCCTATAGAAATGCATCAATAGACATGTTGTGCGAAAATATGATCAAAGAATTAATCGAAGATATTAAATACAAAGCTTACCTATCTTTACGAAATGAGGAAACAGAAGCCAAATTATACAATTTGATTAATGAGGATTGTGCAGGTGAACTATTTGAAAAAATAAAAGTTTATAATTATATAAATGAAACTATTACTTATACAAATCTTTTGGACGAACTAACAAACGACGAACGCTTAGTTGTGTTAAGCATTAACTATATTTTATATTACATGATTTTACTTAAGGAAAACATTTTAAAAAATTTAGAAACTAATGAATTAGAAGGAGATGTTATGAAGATACCAAACCCATGCAGTGGAAAGGATAAACTATACAGAAAAAGACCTATTGAAACATTATATAAAAAATTAATTGAGATTGAGCAAGAGGCTAAAAGCTAAAAACCTTTTTGACATAGTCGTTATATAGCACAAGAGAGAGTCTAAGCTCCTCCTGTAAACCACTTTCGCTATCAATAAAAAGAGCATTCAAAGCGTCTAGACTTTCGACTATTTCAATTTGCTTCTTTATTGTTGGTAGCTTTATTTTTAATCTTAAAATACGGTTCATATCTGGGTGCTGAATCTGTGCACCATAATAATAATTTTGTATTTCTTTGTTTCTACTCTTTAAATAATAATATAAATATTTAGTATTAATCACCGACGTGTCACGAGAGAAACAACAGTGTGATTTGCTTATAACAAAATATCCGTTATGATACTTAATATTGGCAGAGCCTCCAGTTGGTATCGTCACCACCTCTCCAAAGTTAACAAAGTCCCCAGCTTCTTCTAGCGTTGTGTAACCCTCAAATTTTCCCGTAGATATTAATCTAATGTCACCGTCTTCTACTTTTAAGCTCTTTAACTTCTCAGCACTAACCTTAGCAATTTTTATTGTTCTAGGTTGCTTTATTTTTTCAACGTTCATAAATCCTGTACACCAATAAGTTAATGTACTTAGTTCAATTTCTCTTACAAAACTATCATTGTTATTTATATCTGATTCAATTGTTAACTTAAATAGATTTCTAAGATTATGATTTTTAATAATGCAACTTTTATATTTTGATTTTATTTCCTTTATGTCCTTTGTTTCCTCTTCTTTCTTAGCAACATAACTTAAGCTTAATAAATTGGAATAGTTTTTAATAACTTCTTCGTTGTCAACAAGCTTGCTATAATATTCCTTGTCTTCTCTTTTTTCAAATGCTTTTAAAATATTACTTATATTATTTTTTCCTAGCTTATTTTTTCCAGATGCTAAAAGTATGTCAAATTTTGATATACCTTTTGTTGTAACAACAGTTTCAAATTCATTTACAGCGTCTATAAATAGGATTTTTTCATCTGTTTTATTTTTCTTTAATATTAAGATACTTGTTTCAATAGTTGTACCAAAAAACATATTACGTGGTAGACATATAACAGAATGCACAAAGTTGTTTTTTATTAAATACTTTCTAATTTCTAACTCTGCACCACACCTTGACAATGCACCCTTTGAACAAACTATTGCACAAACACCATCATCATCAAGAAAATGCAAGTCATGCATTACGAACGCAAGGTCAGACCTTGCCTTAGGAGAAAGTCTATTGGCATCTTTGAAGCGTATATCGTTGATTAAATTTTTGTCATTATCTCCTATCCATTTCAAAGAATAAGGTGGGTTTGATACTATAGCCTCAAATTTTTTTCCATCAAAATAGTTCGGATTTATAAGAGTGTCACCGTTTTCTATATTAAAATTATCTAAATCAATACCGTGCAAAATCATATTCATACGGCAAAGGTTGTAACTACCTAGGTTTATCTCCTGCCCATAAAAACCATTTGTTACATTCTCTTTCCCTAGTGTACTAGCGACCTTTAACAGAAGAGAACCAGTCCCGCACGTTGGGTCGTATACGTTTCTAATAGTTTTTTTACCAAGCGTAACAATCAACGAAAGCAATTCGCCTACCTCTTTAGGCGTAAAAAATTCACCACCTGACCTTCCTGCATTAGAAGAGTACAACCCAAGTATATACTCATAAGCATCCCCGAATATATCAGCGTCACATTCTCCCGACTCTTCTTTGAAAATTGTTCCTATATTTTTTATTATACTTAATAGATTGTCGCTTCTCTTTTGTATTGTTCCGCCTAATTTATTGCTATTTACATCAACGCCATAAAATAAATCTTTAAAATATGGTGTTGATTCTTCTAGTTTATTAAAAATATTTTCAAGTGTTATGTTAATGTTATTAGTTTCTATTGATTTGTTACGCACATTATAATAATAGTTATTATTTGCTCTATTGTTTACCGTAGAAAATAGCTCACTTGGTAGAATAAAATAACGCTTTTTATTTATTACTTCGTCCTTTATCTTTTCTGCTTCTGAATCTTCTAGAAGCTCGTAACCTTTGAATGCTTTGCAAATATCTTCAGATAAAAAACGATAGAACAAGATGCAGAAAACATATTGCTTAAAATCAAAAGCATCAACGCTTCCCCTTGTTTCGTTAATGATATTAACAATTGCTCTCGATATATATTTTAATTTCTTACTATCCATTTCAAACCTTTGAAAAATGTATTCAAAGGTTTATTTGAAATCATCATGGAGTCAATGCTCGAAAAAAAAGGCATCTTATAGCATTAAGTTTTTTTTAACGTACATAAAAAAAGGGCTACCAGTTTGCAGAGGTAACCCTTAAGGATAAATAACAAAATGGCAACGACTACTACATTAAACCAATGATAAACTGGAATACTATCTATTCGAATGCCCGCAAATTGGACCAAACAAATACCCGTACTAATGTAGTAGCCTATACAAGTAGATAGACTGTCAAGCTATCTGCTTTAATACTATAACAAAAAAATAATCACGTCAATAGTTTTTGATTTTCAAATTATATTTTGTTTTTGTTTTTTGATTTTAAATATTGCTTTTGAATTCGGGCTACTGTATTACTACAGCAACCTCTCAACATGG